>JASDQU010710361.1:13869-27801 GCA_032191745.1 Picea mariana
TCCCCCTAAACTAGATGTGTGCTCCAAGCTTCCTCCTCCCTTGGCCAAATGACTGCCCGGTGCTCAAGATAGTAAGGCTAACGAGGCCTTACCCTAGCTTCCAAGGTCAGCCCTGACAGTAGGAGTACTTCCCGGAAAGGATCTCCCCAACGAAACCACGGGATGGTCCCCCGCCACTACCCTCCGTTGTTTTCCTCCCACCCATTTTAGATGGTGGAGATGGCTGAATGGAGCCCCTAAAATTGTTCCTAAGTGTTATTATGACCCTCGGGTAGGTCTTTAGATGTGTTGGGTGTATTTTAAACAAGTTTTAGGCACTTAAAAATTGTGTTTTTAGCGCATGGCCGTGAGCAAAATGTCTTATATAAAAGTGTGTTAAACAATTCAAAAGTAAAAGCAATTACCACATAAACTTGTATAGAAAAGGTGTAAAAGATATATCAATTAACCATGAACCATTTCACATAAAACTTGCAAGTAAAGTGTGAGATATAAGCAAGAACAACTTGCTATATGAAACAGAAAATTAAACTTGCATGAAAGAAAATTTAAGTTATATGTATGAATAGATAACCATGAAACAAGATAGCTTAACTTTAGTGAGTGCTTAGGAAAGTAGATCTGAAAAGTAAATGAGATTATTCCACAATAGATGAAAGAAATTTAGGCAACATAAGCATCACATCATCATTGTAGATTAGAGCTAAGATCTATTATCAACCATGCATATTAGATTTGTTAAACCATATGAAAGATGTAGCATGAAGAAAAGAAAGATCTAACAAGTTATGTTTATGATCTCAACTCAAAAAACTAGATCACATATGCTAAAAGCAAGCTAAATGACTTATGTTACTAAAGATTTGGCATTCAAGACATTATAAACCATTTAACCCATTAAGCATGAGATTATGAGCATATGAGATAAACTTGAAAAGGAAACTATATGTGATTACTAATTAGATAAGTTAACCATTAAGCATAAATCACAAGAAGATTAGTTTCCCTTAACCCAAGGCGATTTTGGGGATGACTCCCCCAAGGTGCTGGCAAGTGAGATTAATACTATTAAGATATAACTGCACAGAAAAGCAGGGCATTTAATCTTCATTCTCTAGTTCCGGAGATCCGGAAAGAGAGAATGTCAGATAGGCTCCTGGCCGACTGCTCAGGCAGAAACTATCTTAGCACTACTAATACTTATGATTATTATTTAAATTTTATAAGCAAAATGAATAAAACTTGAAAAAAGAAACACCACTTCAATGGCCAAGGTGGTGGCAAGCCTTCCAATATTGGCCAAAGAGGGTAGCTTAGAATTACAATAACTTAATGAGATGAAAGCAAACTAAACTAACAATATTATAAACAAAAGAATAGCTTAAGTTAAATTATAAACAACTAATCTAAGTTAGATTTATTTTTAGGGATCCCAAAAGTGAAGAAATATGTTGCAGAAAATTAGAAAAGTGAGGGAAAGAGAAGGAGAAGTGTTACCCAAACCGAGAAGAAGTGTTTGGGGAGCCTCCTAGGTGTTTATGGGCAGCTTGTATCTTCAAATCTGTCGCTGTCCTGCAAAAAACAACAAGCAAAAGCTTGCTGGAAATGCTGCAAAAACACCAAAATATGTTACAGAAATTTCTGTTTTTACACAGAAATTTCCAGCAAAGAAATATGATATAAAAATTTGATTTTATGACCTATCTAAGAGGTAGCTAGCTACAGAAAATAAGATGGGATGATAGCAATATATCAGATCCAATAGAAAATGCAAGGAGTTTGTGCAAGCCAAGGTTGAAATCTGCTCTAAAGTCTCTTCCAAACCCTAACCTGTGAAACAAATCTGCACACTAAACACAATATGAGATTATAGCAGCATAGTATGATGATTAAAAATAGAAATTTGAACTAATTCATAACCCTATCTAATCAGCAATACATAGATTATCAACACTAATGTCTGTTTGATCTACTTCAATAAACTAATTTACCAAAGATGCTTACTTATAAAACCATACAATGAAAAGGAACAAAATCACCTCATGTTTAGTTGATCACAAGACTAATCTTAGTAATCCAAAGTTCCTCCAAAGCTTTTCTTTATTGCATCCAAAATATGAGAACCTTGGGCAACTAATTGCTCCAAAGATCTCAAGAGAAAATGAGTGAGTGGAAGGTGGCAAGAGCAAGAAGATGGCAAAAATTCGGTAGCATAACATTAGCTCAAAGAATGGTGAGGAAAAAGGGTGAGGAAGGGTTGTATTTATACCTCAAGAGGCAAAGTGAAGGCACTTGGATGAACTCCAAGTGTCAAATCCACATCAAATGAGCAAATCTCAATGAGTGGGTACACCATCTAGGGTTTGAAAACTAGATCTATGGTGTAGAAAAATGTGGGAGGTGTTGGGATCAAGCAAAGAGGTGTGAGAGGCCTTGGGATTGATGCCAAGGAAGGTGAGAGGTCTCAAATAATTTTTAAAAAATCATTTGTGGAGTTTCTAGAAGAGGGGGGGCGTAACTCCTCTTGGAGGGAGCAAAAAAAGTGTGAAAATGAAGGAATGGAGGGGAATTAATGAGAAAAAAGGAGTGGGACCATCCTAGGAGGTGATGTGGAAGTCAAAGGGAGTCATAACTCATGAGAGGGGGCCCCAAATAAGTCACAACAACTTCCACCAAGGAAAAACGTCACTTGCCCTAGGGGGCCATGTTTTTTGAGTGTAAAAGGTGGGTAAGGGGTTAGAATAGGTTGGAAAAGGTTGGGAGGGTTAGGTTATTCTTAGGAAAGTCTAACTTGCCACTTGCCACCTTAACATCCACTCACTAACTCAAAATTACAATGTTTGTGACATTTTACTAATGTCATCTTAGCAATTAAAATTGTTGTTTTGCCCTAGACTGACTCTAAGTGGACTAAGACATAGTAAACTTAGTCTGACTGAGCTAAAACTTGGTCTATGGGTGTAGGGGGTGCTATTCCATTTCTTTTGAGCACAAATACCCCTATCAAAAGCCCAAAGACCCAGTTTTTACAATATAAGCTCAAAAAAAAATTAATTAATTAAATTATTAAAAATTTAATTAATTAAAAAAAAACCTATCTAGACTCGACGAAATTCCGCGAAACTTTCTACACTGTCTGGCATGGTCATTTACAACATTCCTAAACAAAGGTTACCGAAAAATGAGACCATCAGAGCGCCTTTCACCACTTTGGAGGAAATTATTGCATGTGTGGAGGGAAAAACTCAAGGGAAGTCGGCCAGGAGCTTGTCTGGTCGACAACCTGAGGATAAAAAACCCTCGGTGAAAGGAACTCCCCCAATGGAAACACCCAAGGCACTTGACCTAACTATGATTCATGCAGACTTATTACATTATTAACCCACGCAGGGGTGCGGAAATTTCGTTTACAAAAATTTTGTGCTGGGGTATCAGATACCCAAGTAGAACCAAAACTGTCTTCATCAAATTGGCATCTGATGATGCATCTTCATGGCACATGAGTTGACCACCGTTGCTAAATGGGCGGTCAACAGGCCCTAGGTGCCGTTTTCCCCTTCTTCTAGTTTCACTTAGGTCAAGGATCAAAGACTAGGATTAAAACCCTAAAGTGCAAGCACTTTTAGGCCTTAGGATTTTAACTCTAGCAAAGAATGCTTCACGAATTTGGACAATAAAGACTTTATGAAGGAGAGAAACACTTATGTCTCCTTCTTAGGGTTTCAACAAAACAAAGAGACTTGCAACAAGATAGCAATTTTACTCTTTTATCATTAACAACAACGACAAATTGCAGAAAATTACTTACTTCCTCCAAGTAGCATGATCATTCAAACTCTAATTGCAGAAAATATCCATCCAAGAGAGCAAACCATCCACAAAGATCTTTCCACAAGACTAGTGCACGAGTAAAAGAGCCAAAGAGAGAGAAAATAACGAACTTTTAGAGAGGTTCTCCTCTACCAAATGGTGAGGAATGTGATGATTTGGAATGATCCCAACGCTAGTCTCTTTATATGAGGTAAACCCTAACACTTTGTCCACAAGATAAAGTGAAATGACAAATAATCCATGATTTAAGTGGAGCCGACCCCTCAAATAGCCTCTACAAATGATAAAAATGCAAATAAGCCATCATAAATGCCACACGTGTGGTGACGTCAAACCTCCCAAGGCTATAGGAGGGCCTCCCAAGGCCACATGGGATCATCTCAAGGTGTAGTGATGGAAATAGTGCATCTCCTCATCCATGGTCATGCCAAGTCATCAATGGTACCCCAAGTAATCATTAAACCTTATCACCATCCAACCCTAGAAGGTGATATCATCATCCAATAGAGGCCAATGTCAAGGGTCTAGGGAAGTGCGTCCAAGATGGAGGAGGATACATCTCGTCTCTACATGGTATTTGGATGTCCACTACTGCAACGTCCTCAATCCAGTGAGAAATAAGTCCCGGGGTACATTTTCCAGCCTGTGGGCTTTCAGCTCATCTGTGTCATCATGACCAAATCTGCTAAAACCAAGCCCATCTGTCCATCGTCCAAGGTCCTAAGGATGTGAGAGCTCATGTCGGATGGTGCCAAGTCATTGGGTGACTCATTTCTCTGCATCACACGTGCCAAAGTCTCACAATAAGGGCACAACGTCCTGGGTGAAAACCTAGGACGTCCCTCAAAGAACCATGTCAGGGCCTATAGCCGTCCTTATACACACCTACAAACATGGAGAAGGCTCCAACCCACTTGGTGTGTCCTTGGAGGCACAAGCCTAAGTCCAAACCCACTGTCACCTCGATATGGACTTTTTCCATCTAGGTTCACTCCTAGGGAAGCCAAGGGGGGTAGACCCTATTTAACTATGTTGAGGTTGAATTATTGATCTAGGAGTTAATTTGGTTTTTTAAGGATGCCCAACCCAATGACAAGCAAATGCAAATGCAACTTTTCAAATGACAAGCAAAGCTTTTCTTTACGATACAAAAATAGACCAGTGCCTAAAATATACCCAAAGTTTGATTACAAAATTACAACATATATCTACAAAATGAAATACAACATGAAATATTTACACAATGGATTAAACAATGAAATGACTTAGCTTTAAACAACTAATCCAAGATGAAAGAATATTTTCAACACGATAAACAATGATACATCAACTCGTATAGATATTCACAATGAAAGAGATAGCATGAAATTGAAAATTCTTAGAAAGTTAAAACGCATAGAAAGTAAATTGCTTTGAAAGTAAAATAGCACAACTTGGAAAGAAAGATAACTGAAACTGAAATTGCAAGTGTTGTGAATGTAGTGTGTAGTTTGATTTTAGTACGTTTTAAGACTCTCTTGAATTAGGGGGAATTAAGATGTGAGAGATGCAAGCCTAGACTATGTGACTACCCCAAATCCTTACCCCTTCAACCAAAAGGAAATGCTGGGCGCCCAAAAAGAAGGACAAACAAGGTCATTCCCTAGCTCCACAGGTCAGATCCAGAATGCTTGGGTGCTCAACAAGAGGGACACATAGTGCCGTGAAGACATCCCCGACTTCAACCTCAAGTAGCCTCCCAAGTCACCCTATTTTGGTGATTGAAAGAATGAAGGGAATGAGTGCCTAATTAAACTAGCCTCACAATCCTTTTCCCTTTCTTTCCCAAATCCAAAAGTGGCAAGGGAAAGAAATACGGGGTACAGGAGGGGCACAATTTAGATTACTTTCCAAAGCAAATAAAATTCCTAGCCTCATGATATTGCAAGG
The DNA here is from genome assembly GCA_032191745.1 of Picea mariana. Lineage (NCBI taxonomy): Eukaryota > Viridiplantae > Streptophyta > Pinopsida > Pinales > Pinaceae > Picea > Picea mariana. Next base: position 19,630 of record JASDQU010710361.1, read on the forward strand.
TTGGAAGATCTAAGTACAATGCAAGGTGTGGGCACAAATTAATAAATTAAATAACTTGAAATGAGAATTTACAATGGCCTAGCCACACAACTTTGCCTTAAGGACAAAGGTGGGATGTAAATTAAATGACTAGACAACCTCACAACAATGGCACAAGGAGGAGGACAAGCCTATTGATTTTGTGCCAAGGTGTGTAAATGTAAAGGAAATAACTTAAATGGAAATAGCTAAACTAACCGCACAACCTTCTTTTTATGAAAGAAGTCAAACAAACAAAGAAAAGACAAAACAAAAAATTTAAAATGATCTATCCTTACGATATTGCATGGATTGGCATAGCCAAATCACTTTGCAAGGTGTAGGCAACTAAAATAATTTACAAAACAGAATTTTAAGTTTATGGAAAAGAATGCAAGCCCAAGAGACTCTCTTGGCCTGCTTACAATGCTTAGAAGAAGGGAGAAAGAAGGGGGTTTGATACCCAAGCCTTTGGAGGCTTTCTTGGAGTGTTTTGAGGGTTGAAATGGGAAACACCTTCCCTTGTTTTGGCTAGAATCTGTAAAAAACAGCAAGCAAATGCTTGCTGGAAATGATGCAAAACACTCAAAAACTCGTTAATTTCTGTTAGTGTAATAAACATAAATTTTTAGCATGAAAATCTGAATATAAAAAGTAATTTTAGATAACTATTTCAGAACAAAAAATTGCTACAAATCAATTCAGAAATATAGAAATGAAAACAAAAAATTATTGGAGGCTTATGTTGGTTGAATAAGCAAATTTCCAGATCTGAAATTTGCTTCTTCCAACTCTTTGGTGACATGCAAATGAGTGAAAACTTGCTACAAAACCAAATAAGGAGGTGAGTATATCAAAGAGAACTTGCAAAATACTTTCCAAATTCTTTAAAATAAACCCACAAAAGAAATAATAATACTACTATCAATTTCCCCAAGCAAAATACTTTGCTTGGATCTCCTAGTTTAGACAATGTAGCAAGAAAAACTCAAGAACAAAGCAAAGATATTACCTCATGAAAGCATTAAGCACAACATCAAGAAGACTCCCAATGCACCATAGATATCCTCCAAAGCTTTTCTATTAATGAGAAAAATGTTGCTGCAAATACTTGTAGTAAGATTTACATAGAAAGAGTGAGAAAGAGAGAGAGGAGTGGGAGAGATTTGGGCAGCATAAACTGGCTCTGAAAATAGATGTGTAAATGAGGAGGGGTAGGGATTCTTTTATACTTGGGAGAGAGGAAAGACCCGTCTTGGATGAGCTCCAAGTAACATTCATCAAGGGAAAGAGGACAAAGTCAAGGAGAGCGAACTTTTAGGGTTTTGGACATGATTAGGGTTTGAGGGTTGAGAAGGGAAAGGGGAAAACACCTTTTAACTCACTCCACCAACTAGGTCTTGAGTTTTATTTTATTTTATGGGTCCCCCCTTTTCTTGCTGAGAAGCCTTTTATTGCTTACTTGGGGATCCCTGGGCGAAGCATCTCAAGGTTTGATCTTGGATTTTAACTTTTGCCAGCTACTTTTACCCTCTGTGCCTTTATCCCCTTCTTCTCACAAGGCAAGGTACAACCCTTACTAGCTTGGCAAACCCAATGACTGAACCAATGTAGGGGATAAATGAGAGGGAAAATGATGAAAAGTGATAAGTATGGAAGGAATGGATGGTGGCCTTTCATAGACCCACCCAATGGCAATTCATCCTTAAGGGAACCAACTTACTAGGGCACTCTGTCATCCCCCCAGGTATGGGCAAGTTTAAAGGCATAATGTCCAAGCAAACGTCATGAAACAAAAGAGAATCAAATGCACATATTCAAATATTTTGAGAATCAGAGTGACACATACCATGATACTTGGACTCATTACTTAATGGAGCAAGACCTTCTGCTACTTCAGAACCAAGCCTATGGGATGGATGCTGCTACTGCTGATAGATGGGAGGCGCTGAAGAAAGGATGGGCCCTCCAGGGCTAAGCTCAAGTCAATATGGCTCTTGGTACTCCATGTCTAGGACTTGTGGGCCTCGAGACATAATCTCCTTAGTTATCCCTAGGATAGGGGATACCAGGACCGATAGTGCAAGTCCACTTGTGAGTGTTGGAGATTTTAAGTGTGAAAATAAAATCTAAACTATGATGTGTTTCCTTAACTGCTATCCTCAAATGGGTACAAGCAAGATTGCAAGGAGTTCCAACGGGGAGAGGGCGAATCCCAAAGTATCTCTTTGAATTCACAAGTCAATCTGTCGGTATTGATCCCGTATCGAGCAATAGTAATAGAAGGTTTTCCCTAGTTAAAACTAGTCCACACGAATCAAATCTCTCTCTGGTTCATGCCAAGATCCAACAAGCTGGCGAGGCTAAGAGCATATCAGGGAAATGACAGGGAAGGTTCGTTACTTTTCCAGAAATGAAATAACTGAAAATGAAACTAAGCTAACTAATCTAAAACAAAAGTAAATGTTTTGCGGTTCGTGGTTTGTTTTAGATTGATTTTATCCTTTTAAGTTAGCAAAATTGACAAATGCAAAATGCAAGGTGCAAAATGCAAAAAGTGACAATTTCCCCCAGGGATAGGGGGGATTGGACACCTAGTGGGTTATCCCACTGTTGCTTTTGAGTTACAATCTTTATGAACAATGTTTGATGGCCTTTTATAGGTCTAAGGCCAGCAAACTTGCAAAATTGATAGAAAAAATTAGATTGGGAGGAAGATTGGGTGGCTTAAGGGATCTCGGATGCTCCAGATCCTCGAAATTTCATAGCACTTCCTCTTGGATGTTCGTTAAACCTGCAAAAATAAGAAGCTAGATGGATGGAAAGATGCCCCAAAGTGCTTTGGGACAATCTACCAGAAGATGTTAGACTATGGTTAAAATTTACCAAGTGAAAGCTATGCAAAAGTTAGTGAAAATTAACCAAGAAAGCAAGCAAAAGCTATCTTTCTTAGTGGATTTTGTTTTCTGTTTTGGGACAGCAAACAATAAGGCACTAAGATTTTCCAAATAAAGAGTTTTAAAGCTCTAAATTTATCTATCTTTTAGCTCTTAAAATTTAACTATGAAACTATTGCTAAAAGAAGACATTTTATGCTAGATCTAGCTTTAAAGATAGTAAATTTCAAATGCAAAGCATAGATCTATGCATGCATGTATGCAAAATAGGATCTACTTGAGTTTTAACTTTGAAATATTAGATCTAAGATTGCATGCAAAAGAAAGTAACCAACAAAGTATTTAAATTTGTGAAAGAGAGATAGAGAAGCTTTGATAATTTGGAAGCCTTGGGCAATGGAGTCTCCCGGTGGAATGGTGAGGGACTACGTCTTCAAGAAGCTTGGATTTTGTGGAAGATATAAGCTAGTTCAACCACCTCTCCAAGCATGAGGACCTGTAAGCTTAAGAATTCTTGCAGAAAACTTGTTAAAGATTCAGTGCTTCCTACACAAGAGACTTGGATAACATATTAATCAGCCGAAAAGATATGTAAATCAAATATCTCTAATGTAAAAAGTCAATAAGATCCTATAAAGTTGATTAATTTAATGAGATCTTATCCTACTGGGTGATAACACCCCTTCAAAGGCCAAATTAACAATCTAAATGCAAGAAATTAAGCAAAAGTATACCTCATATGATTAGCACATGCCACCGATCATCCACACAAGTAGTGCAATCCACCTTCTTGACCTCCAAAGCCATGTTTTATTCCAATGAAAAATATTACAGCGATAGTACAACACAAGCCAAACCCAAACTCTCATTAACCAAATAGTGGAGAGGGTGCTTGCTTTTATGGAGAAGAGGGGTGCACTTCCCAAGGAGAAGCGTGCACATCCCAATGTGAATGATCGAAATGGAGGGGTGGATTAAGGCCACATCTCCCACACACTCAAGAGAACTCATCAAGACTGAAGCAAAGTGAAGAGAGAAGGCACTACCTATCTCAAGAGTGGGTGCGCTCCTCCTTGGGATTAGCGCCATCAAGGAGAGTGTGCCACCTCCCAAGAGAGAGGGTGCACCTCTCCTTGGGATCTCCACCAAGTCCACTTAACAACTCACTTAAATCCCTCTTACTTGCCATCAACTGCCACTAACAGCCAGTGAGGCTAAGTGAACTGAAGACAAGCCAAAAGCATGTCTCGAACATGTTTCGTTAAAAATAGTGAGCTTATTTATTCACCTTTTATTCACCTTTTTTGAGTAAAATTGATTTTTGATGAGCAAAAGTCAATTATTTCTCTCGAAAAGGGGTTACAGGGGTAGAAAGGGTATTCTAGGTTAGAAAACAATACCCCCCAAGGCATATAACGTCTCCTAGTACCACTTTGTTAATATTTACATTAATTTACAAGGTAAATCCCGTTTTACGAGAATTTTACATTTTATTAAAACAATTAAAAAATCCTAGAGGGACCTAATGCATGTCCATAAGACTCTGGGTAAATGATTAGCATGGTAATATACATTAGACACTAGACTCAGACATAACACACCAAGGCCTAACCATTAGGACATACTCCAACCTTGGGGGAATGAGTGAAAAAACTTATAAAATTATAAATTATTGAAAAATGAGGAATAATTAACCAAGTGAGAAAAAACACTCTAGAGTAATGCACTAATGACCAAGTCTTGGGGAGCTGAGCCTTTTACATAGGAAAAACCTCATGCTAACTCATTTATTACAATTCCCCCATGGGGGTATGGAACAAGCATATATAAGAAGAAGAAGAAGAAGACGACGAAATAAGGGGCCATATTGCCCAGTTGGACTTCTGGACTTTGAATTTGAGCAAGTTCCTTGTTCAATCTTTGCGGGTCATTGTCAGTCCTTCTTGGTGCAACTAGGGAGGTAACAGAGGGAACATAATGTTACCCTTTAGAGGCCCCCCTAGTGGCACCCCTTTTCCTCGAGTGGTGACAACATAGGACTAGGGCACGTAAGTTGACCACCAAGGTGAAACAAGGAAACTGACACAATTTCCCAAACCAGTGATCCATTATCCAACTTCAACCAAAGATTCTCATTCACATGCCTGACAAATTAAGCACAACACTTTGCATAAAATAAGGACTAACATACCTCATGGTGACAACGGATTACCATCTCCCATACTCTGGGTTGCTTGATTGTGATGAGCCTTGTGTTGAGATTTGGGTACCTTGGAAAGTGGTCCTTGTTATCGCACAATTTGTACTTATTCCAAAGGATAAGGCTTAGGGAGGCAAATTGGCATAACGGGAGGTTATCCTATCACTGTCACCTCAATGCGATACCTCTTTGTATTTAGGGTTGATAGCCCAGGGGAGACATCCGCGGTGACCTGGGGGTTTGAGAAGGCAAAGGTTAAAGTTTCTATGAAAATGTCCCCTCTCATAAGTCACACTGATCAGAAAGTCCCAAGGTTTTAACCAATGAAGTAATGAAGAATTAAGATGTACTTGCCCAGAACAAAGCAACAATAAAATATATCTTTTGCAAGTACAACTTGCTGTTAGTACTTCATAAAACCATGGACTTTATCAATAAAAGCAATAGTTGATATATAGTGAAGCAAACTGAAATTTATAGCAACAATGTTTATAAGATAATAGCTTCACAATAAATGCCTTGCAATGACTTCAAAATGACCAAGAATAATTACTCACCAATACCAAAGTGCTAGCAAAAGGCAGTGTATTAAGCAACTTTTCAATTGCTTTTAGGTGCTTTTAGTGTTACAATAGATGGTTGCAGCTTACTTTAGTAACAACAACAAATAGGTTAGTAGATTGGACTATTCTAAGGTTAGGAGTAGTTAGTAGAGAGCTCAAGGTAAATGTTTTGATAGTAGTTTTTGTCAATCACTCAATAGCAAGGCTAGATCCGTGCTTTTTTAGGGTAAATGGAGTCCTTTTAGGCAGTGACAAATCTTGAAGGAACAAATGATAATGAGAGAACTAGAGACAAGAGGGGTCAATAATTGAAGTGTTGATAGTCCAAGGCTTCAATCACCAAACCCTAGGGGGAAAATGGCTTCTAGGAAGTAGGTAACCCTAGGCCTTGTTATCGCATAGTTTGTATTTAGGTCACAGGCTATAGGATAGAGGACAAACTGGCGTAACAGGAACCTTCCCCACCCAATGTCACCTCGATGGGGAGGTTCTTTCTGTTTAGGGAGGTTAGCCCAGGCGAGACGTCCCCGGTAACCTGGGGTTTGAAGAGGCAATGGATACAAGGTCAAGTGTTAAGATTTCCCTCCTCATAGGTTACCACCAGTATCAGATAGTCCGGCTAATCAGCCAGTAAAAGAAGTGTAGGCCCTATTGAAAACACCTGCCCGGAACAAGATAATAACAACACAAGATATATATTTGCAGGCTATAACTCAAAGGGTTAGTGCTTCTTTAACTATCTGATTTCATTTAATAAGCAATGCAATAGATACAAGATGAAAGTCAACGTTTTGCTCATAAGCCTAAGAAAGATCGTCAATTCATCAGTATCTATCTAAATGACCAAGCCAACAATATATTCAATCTATGATTTGTTCAATAAATTCTTGACGTCATCATTCAATTGCTTACATTAGTCCAAGCTTGTTGCGTCAACTATGACGTCAGCCTAGGTTAGCAGTGTTAGGGTTAGTTAGGGTTTCAGAAATGAAAGTTTAAAAGATGGTTTTGCACACTAAAGGCTCAACGTTGGAGATCTAACTAGTGCCTTAGGGCTTATGGAGTCAAAAGTAAGGGCACAAAGTCTCGGGAGGATAAAAAACTTAGAGACTGGAAGGTAGGGTTCTATGGTGCTGCAAAGGCAGGGCCCTAGAATCAAAACCCTAGGGGAAGGAGGCTCACTCCAGTGTTGCTTAAGCAAGGCCTCGTGCTCCTTCCTCCTTCTCTAAATAAACTTGGCAAAACGGCTAGCTCAAATTATAAATTTAAGGGAGAAAGTGTTGCAAAGGCAAGGCCTTCAAACTTTAGAAGGTGAAACCCTAGGTGTAGTCAACTAGGCCTAGGACGTCTCCTCTTTTCAACCTATATCTTCAACGCTAGCTCAGAAAAAGGAAGATTAGTGTAGCAACGGCTAGGCTATATCTTCTTTCTTCCATGGCTAAAAACTATTTCTCAACAAGGGGACATGTAGCAATGACTTACTTGTGTGCTTGCTACCTAGGGTTTTAAAATCAGCAAATTTATAAGTAAGTGCAAGAATACTAACCTACAACCATTCAATCAAGAAGTTTTGCAGGAAAAACACTTACATATCATGAAGAAAAGCACATTCAAACCCTAGTTGTAAACCTTCCATGAGAGAAATGCCATAAATGCCAAGAGAAATCCTCCTTAAAGAGTAGCGCCTCACTTTAAAACACCAAAAATACCCAAGTAGGGCGCAAGAGTTAAGATCTCACAAAAGAGTGAGTTGTGTTATGTCCAAATGAGGGAAAAACATCCTCAATATATATCAATCCATGACCTTTAATTTACAGAATAGGTCATTAAAACAGCCGACAAGGCTGACTACAAAAATTACACTATTTTTACATTAACTGCTAAGTAAAAGACACAAAATGAGCAAAAGGTGGGATGTCAAGCCCCTCTGAGGGAGACGTTGGCCCTTTTTGGGCTAGTCTAGCATCCAGAAGTCAGGCATTAGCCCTTCTAGGGCTCCTCCAAGCTGCCACACGTGCCAGTAACCTCATCAAACTGCCACACGCTCAAGGTAACGTCCAGATCTCATGGGTGACGTCCTATCCATCAAGAGGAAAACGTTCCATCTGAAGTGGGTCATCCACCCTATGTCGGGCTCAGCCAAAGTGTCCTGGGTGGAACGTCCTTCTTTTCTTCATGTGCAAAGGCTTATCACATCACTGTCCTGTCTCTGCCATCCCAACAATCATCTGATGGGCTCTTCAGCCCCATGGAGGTCCGAGCTAATCATCTCCCCATGTGTACTGGTCCACTAGTACTTGTCCGTCGGGCATGGTCCTGCACATCAAAAACTTCGCCCTCCATGGGCTCATTAGTCCTCGGGATCATAGCAATGTCAATCATATTTCATCATTAATTTTATCAAATACATGCATAAGACCCCTAGCATATCCTCTAATAGCTCAAAGATATTACACCGATCTACTATACAAAGCTGAAGAAAAAGACAAAGTAA
>JASDQU010710362.1:1122-12283 GCA_032191745.1 Picea mariana
TATTATCTTGTGAATGACTTCTAGTCACTATAGGTGTGCGATTAGGTGGAGGAGGAGTCTTGCGACCGCCTCGTGCCATTAATTAAGTTTAGGCCCTCCTTCTAGCACCATTTGTTGACGAGCGAAACAGTCTGTCCGTCAATTGAGAGAGTGGAACCGGTTCGGGGTTGTCTAAATAACCCAATCCGTTTGGAATGAACCACCCTGATGAGTTTAACGTCTCCGTTGGCCGCTCTAAGGTCTTTTAAGAAAACCAAAGAGAAACTAATCTAAGATAACTAAACTAACTAAAACTAAAACTAACTAAAACAATCTAACTAAAATTAAAAATGAACTAAACTAACTAACTAAAAACAAACAAACTAATTATTACACTAATCTAATTAAAACAAACTACTAAATAAACTAAAACTAAATATAACTATTCTAACCATTATATATAATATACTAATTACTATTATGATAACTCAAATCAACTATCTAATTACCAGCTGCAATATTACTTATTCACAAATGTACACTATAAACAACCTACAGATTTGATTAAAACCTGCAAAACTCATGTTTTTTCTGCCCTAAGACAACAAGATATGTTTTTTGATTTTTATATTTTATGAAAAAGAAATAAAACTACTGAAATTAAACGATCTAATATAAATCTAATTAAAATTATTTCTAAACTAAACTACTTAATGAAAACAACAAGGAAAAGACTAACTGACCTGGAAGCGCTCCTAATTCGTCCTGTGTGTGATGACTCTGAAGCCGTTTGGCGGAAGTAAACTTGCACCGGATTGGTCCAAAAGCTTCTCGTAAACGATCCAATGCGCTTCTCTTTGAGTTGTTAACAGGACAAACAAGACATAAAATATCATAACAATCTTATGATTATAAATCTTTGCAATAAGGGAAACCTGTTATGCAAGAAACTTATATTTGATAATTCAAATTACGGAGAAGATAAACCTGTCATTCACAATCTGAACTAAACAATTGTTATGTCTTTTATATGTTTGGAAGAAACCAGATATGAATTACAGTGATTAAATCATTTGCACATGATCTAGATAGCTAAAGTAGTCATAAATCATAAACAAATTGATATACACAACATGAAACAGAAATATTGATATATTGAGAAGCTAAAGTTGTGACAAAACACCAAATTCTGCTTCAGTTTGTATTAGAACTTCATATCCTTGTTCTCCCATGAATGAGGATGAACATTATTACAAAAATCATAAGTATATATAAGTCTCTCCATAGGGTAAAACATCCCTGTGGATAATATCAAACAGTTTTACATAATCAGGGAAAAATCCCAAAATCGACTAAACTAGGAAAATCAAATGCAAGTGAAATTTTTGAAATATCTCCCAACTGCTCATCAAAGCCACTGCTATTTCGAATTGATCTGCAATAGACCAAAAATAACCAATTATAAAGACATTTTATCAATAAAACAATAAAATTTTTATCCTACAGACTTAGCTACAGAATCATCTGATTCTGTAGCTAGTCTAGAATAGCATACAGGACCAGATAGCAATCAAATGAAATCTTTTCAAAAGAATCAAATTCAATTTAAATTTTCTTTTAATAAATATCCAAAACTAATCACTATAATTCCAATGAGTCTCTCATTCAAATTAACAAAATCGAAAAGGATTCAAAACAGGATAAAAATGCTCTGTTTTTTTAGTCGCCATAAAATATGGTCAAACCATAACAGGACTGTTTCATATCAATGGTGAATCATATCACATAAGATACGATTTAATTCAACACAATCATAATTGATCATAATCAAAATTGATTTGTTACGGCTGTAACAATGTGCATAAGATTCATATTGTTCTAATCAGATACCAATATGGAAAGACAGTTACGATTATTGCCAAACATTCATAACAGCATCAAACTTCACCATAGATTTCAATCGTTGAGCATTTACATAGTCAATAGACAGGATCACATAGTGATCGTAACCATCAACAGTCATGATAATCATAAACTGGATAACAATCAGAGAAAATCGTAACTGAGTTAAAAATAGAAACAAATTGTAATCTTGGGCATGATCACTTGCAATATGAACCAAGCTGATAACAAGGTCAAATAGTACGAATCGATTAGTTGGATATAACAGTTATGACTCATATCTATTCGCAAATTGATTATGATTTTAACAGGATAGTATTCGAATTGGTCAAAAGACATGGGATATAAAATCATAACAGTTAATCATTATTGCCAACCACATCGTATAGACTATAACCAATTACCAATGAAAACATTGACTGCGTTTGAAATGGAAATACCAGAAATGGCCTATGTTTAGTAAAGATATAAACAACAGAGTATTAAATCGAAGCCAAATTAAAACAAACAAATCCATAATGAGATCAATCGAATCAAAGCTAAATCCAATCAAAGCAAATTCGGGAAACTAAATTCAATTAATTAAAACAAAATTATATACAATAACACATGCTTGAGTGTCAAAAAAAATCCACGCTGTAAATAGAGCTTATGAGTTTATCATATAAACAGGTGATAATCATACCGGTGAGGTTGTTCGAGCTATGCCAATTTTGAATTGATAACTGCTGTAGTGGACTCCACATTCTTAAACAAAATCGAACCTGTTGTTCGTTGTTTCTTATCGGTGGTTGTCGATTTAGCCTTTTGATTGGTGAGCCTTGCAACTTGATCCTCCAGAGCATAAATTCTGGACTACAGCATTGGCACATCAAGGTAATATCTTTCTAGCCATGAGCCACACTGATCACATGGTGGAGCAGCTGGTTCGGATAGAACAGGAGGGGGTTTAGAAGAGTCACCGGGGTTTTCACAAGGAATTTTGATGCCTGGGTAATTAGGATCATTCTGCAAGCAAGGTGGTAAGTTTTTGACAAAATCATATGAGGGTTTATCGCACAGACCTTCAGAATAGGGATACTCACTTACCAAGTAACGTTCTACCTCTGAGTCAGAATCTTCACTCACCATGATAGGGTCAGGATTGACAGGGTGTCTCGGTTTGTTTCTTGCCATGTGAGAGATTAATCGGGCATTTTTCTTACCTTTAGAATTCACATTAGGCTTGGTTTTAGGATTTTTAGCCACGGGTTTAACATTTTCCACATCCTTGGTGACAGAATTGGGTAGGTCAATAGGCGAGTCGGGTAGGGGTTTAGGTAATAGAGCACTGTAAGGCACAGGGGGTACTAACTTGTTCTCACTCACCACAGGTTTGTCAACCTGTTGTGGGCTTGAGTCCTCAAACTTATTGTGATAAAGAAAGTCACTCCAACAGTCTCGGCGTAACCCCAAATGACAAACCACAAGCATTTTAATTAACCCAAAATGAAAAAGGCTATTATCGGCCTAGTTCTGTTTGTATCTTTTAGACATTTTAAACAAACTCCTATGCAGGTAATAAGGAATATTAAGTTCATAGCCCATGAAACCATAAGTAGCTGAAGGTGATACAAGAAAAGGAAACCATATCGGCCCTCGCAGGTGATAAATTGCTTGGTTATCATCAGCAGGTCATGCCAACGTTGCTTGAGCATATTCGTAGGAAAACCTTTGTCACAGGAGTGCACCTTTCGAGACTGGAAGAGCAATGTCCATGGGACATCTTCCACTTTGCAATTTTTTGACCAATTCTGTCCAGTAGCAGGCAGACCGGTTGCTAAACTGAGAAATTGCTTGTCAATTTCCAACTTCACATCCCCAACCTTGGCTCGACAGCCACCAAAGGTTAACGTGAATTGCCGAGCCACACGAGGGTTAAAGCCATCAAAATTTCGGATGAACGGGAGCCAGCCAAACTCCTCAAGGTCACTGTAAGCACCATCAAACATCAACAAAGCTTGGCAACCATTGGGTTCAACCCTTACGACTGGAGCCATGGTGCGGGCTCATGGTAGGGTTTGGATTGAACACAACAACACAGGAGCAAAATCATTTGGGTTAACAGCTATGAGCGCTCAAAGGGGAGGCAAATTAATGTGCGTGTGCGAGGGTGGTGGGATTATCACTGCCATGCAGCATGGTAATGGCACAGTACAACACTTGTTTAATCAATCATGACATCACTCAAACCATATTAATCGGCCAACCTAAGAATTAAAGGGTGGATAATTATATCAATGTGCCATTGTATAGCTTGAAACCATGAATGTTCAACGTTAAATCAAAACCAAAGTTAATTATGTGCCTGTAATAATTCAAACCAACGTTAAATCAAAATCCAAATGTTTCATCAATGCGCCATGTGTATAACTTCAAACTATTTCCATTCAATATGAAACCAAACTCATATGTCACCCATGCGCTTGTTGCATAATGTGTAATCAAAGTTTATTACATTGTGACCAATGATTTTATAAAGTCGACAAGCTAAGAGCTTATAATAATAAGGATCACATCATAAAAAAAATCAACCATGACCCCTATATAATCAATTATAACCAATAGATTTGCATGCTCAATGCCTTATCAATCAAATAAAAGTCAAGTTATGCAGTCAAAGCAAGAATAGGCAAATGGTCATAGTTTGAATAATCAATCCAGCCACTTAATAACAAACCAAAGGTAGGTGCCTTTCAGAGTATCAATTCAAACAATCATGATAGTTCGAATAACGATGGAGGAGTTTTCACGCTTTCAGTCGTGAAAACTAAATCGACCAATTTGCAAGTGTCGCATGAATGGAAACATTGTTTATTTGAAGTTCAAGAGACATAGGTGTAGGCAACTTTTAGGGAAATTGAGAAAATTGAATTGGCTGCCAACAAAACCCTAACATTCCCTCCCCCTTGAAAACAAAACCTTGTCTTCAAGGATTGAGATGAGGAAATTGTTGCAAAATGGTAGTCAGATCCCATGTGGCATCGTCTAGTGGTTTATCCTTCCACTAAACTAAAACTTCCCTGATGGTGTGCTGACAAAGACTATTCTCATGGTGGTCCAATACTGCTTGGAGCTACAACCTAATGGATCCTTCTTCATCCAATTCAGGGAGACTATTTTGAATCTAGAACTTCATTCCAATCACTTTCTTCAAGAAAGAAACATGAAAACATAGATGGAGCTTAGAGTGACTAGGTAGAGATAACTTGTAAGCCACATAAACTGCACATTTGAGAATGGTATAACGGTCATAAAACTTGGGATCAAGATTCGAAAAATGATTTAATTTAAGTGATGTTTGCTTATAAGGTTACATAAAAAGAAATACTTGGTCTTGGCCTTCAACAAATTGGCATTTTGAATGACCTTGATTGGCTTATTTCTTCATGTGATTTTGATCCATGACCAAATTCTCTTTGAGGGTACATATAATGTCAAATCAGACTGTAAGGGTATTTTTGACATCCTGAACCTTGGAGACACTAGGCAGGTAGGGGAAGACATAAGGTGGATTTTGACTATAGACTACTTCAAATGGAGACATGTGAGTGGCAACATAGAAATATGTGTTGTACAACCATTCAATGAGTGGTAACCACCAAGACCATTGAGTTTGTATGTCAGATGAGAAGCACCTCAAATATGTTTCCAAGAACTTGTTGACAACTTTAGCTTGACCATCAGTCTGGGGATGACAGGATCAACTAAGATGTAATTGGGTTCCCTAGATATTGAACAATTCCTACAAAAATTTGTTGCTGAAAGTTGGATCACGGTTGGAGACAAAAGAGTGGGAATTCCATGAAGTTTGAAGATATTATCCATGAAACTTTGAGCCATGGTGGATGCTATGAATGGGTTTTGGAAGGCACAAAAATGAGCATATTTGAAAGGTGTTCAACTACAACCATGATGATAGATTTATTTCCATATTTGGGTAATCCCACGATGAAGTCCATATAGAAGGTGGAATCAGGAGAGGTTTGAGTGTGCATATAATTTTGATGGTTTCTCCCTTATTTCATTGACAAATATTACATTCATCCACAAAATTGTAGATGTCCTATTTCATTCCTTCCTAGAAAAACTAATTTTTGATTCTTTCATAGGTTTTGTGAAAACATGAAAGCCATGTTATTGGTGAAGCATGAAGTTCGGAAAGAAAAATGGATTTAAGGTCAGACTATTTTCTTAAATGCAGGTGAACTTTGTAGAAAAGATCTTCATTGTGCCAAGAGTATCCCAAATATGCATGAGGGTATTGTTGCAATGGTTAATCAGGAAATACAATTTGGGCTCTTGGAACCATTCCTAGAGAAATTCGTTAACCAATCTAATACAATGAAGGAGTGTGAGAAGAGGGATCCTCTATCTTCATATTTTGTTGAAAGGGCATAAAAAACCACATTTTATTTTCCTTTCTTGCAAATTATCTCATAATCATCACCAAAAAGTTTGGTATGTTGATTAATTGGGTTGGTTGTCATTGATGCCAACCCTTGAAGCAAGTCCAGTAGAAAATTTTGGTAGCCCCCGAAGTGTGCATAAGGAACCCATGTTTGTTTGTGGAATATTGTAATGAATATCAACTAATTTGCTGGTGAGAGTATTCTAGATGGATAGTACATGCCATGCCATTTTCGGTGATATGTGGTACGTCACATAACTCCTTACGGTTAGGCAGATATGGCCTTGTGAAGTTGGAAAACCCTTCAGAATAATATAGAAACCCCTAGAAGGTCAACAAGAAGTTAAAATCTTCTAGAAGGTCATAAAGAAGATTCCTTAGTTAAAGTTGTTGCAATAAGAAAATAATTAAAAATAAATTAGTTGCAACAAGAAGTGTTGAGTTTACTAATTGTGGGTAAAGTATTTGAAAGTGGGTTAGCCCTAAAAGAGGGAAGTTGGGTAAAACAATTAGAAGATGACCCCTAAAGGAAGATACTTGGAGAGTATAAATAAGAGAGAAAGGGTCTCCCATCGACATCTATTGATCACATTGAATATCTATTTTGTGAAATGTTATGGGCAGTTATTATTGATAAATCTAAAGAAACGAGTCTGAGGTAGTGACATTCAACGAAGAGAGAAGTTACAGGAGTCGAAGGGTTGAGACTATAGTTATTGAACTAGGTTTTTACTGAAGACATCCACGTGTTGTAGAACTAGAAGGATGCAGACATCCATGGGCCACTGTGGGACAAAGCGTGGACATCCAAGACTTTACTGAAGACAACGCACATATCCATTATCAAAGTTAAAGAAAAGGAAGATCAAATCTATCATCAGTGACAAGTTGTAGAGCTGAGAAGAGGCTACATGAAGGTCTAACAGTGAGAAGATACAACAGATCTATCTACAATAATAAAATGTATGTTATATTCTTATATAAAGTAGGTCTTTGGTGAATTCTTGGGGTATGGCCATGGGAGATTGAGATTTTTCCCTTGAGGGACTATTAGTTGTATGGTATATTCTGTATAAGATAGATCTACAGAGCAACATTGCTTCTGCATTGGTTGTTTTTTGTTTGGCATCTTGTTAATACATATATTGTGTTACTTGAAACATGTTTGAGGGTTTATGGTTGAGACATATTGCTATCAGTACATGTTTTGATTGCATAACATTGAGGGTTCGATGTATGGTTGATGTGAGGGTTTCCTCTATGACACATGATCAGTGAGACATACTTGTGATCCTATTACATGGTGTGTGGTAGACATACTTGAGTCATTGATATGAGTTCTATGACATCATATTTGGTTGGTTGATAGATTACAGTAATAGGTTCTTGGCATCAGGTTTTACAGTAACACCTTGACAGAAATAGAGACAATGACAATGAAACTGGGAGAGTTTTGTAGTAGTCTGCCAATTACATAGAAGAGATCTGTGTACATCCACGATTTTCATTAAATAAAGAAACAAACATCTGTATGTTGTAGAATAGACATGTCATAGATTTGTAGAAAATATTTGAAGAAGATTGGTAGAGGTTGTGACAGGTTCTTAGTGACAATTGTGACAGTGACAAAGTTGTGTTAGTGACAGCGACAAAGTAGTGGCATTGATAGTGATTTGGAATTTATATTTCAGGGTGGTCGTACGGGGCAAGGATAGGTGGTTGTAGCCACCTTCCAGTCATAGCCAAAGAACATAGGGGGCTGTAATATCCTTCTGTTTGGAACGAGATAATTGGGGAGTTGGAGCTTCCCTCAAGTTGTATCTTGAGAATCTAGGGGGTTGGATCCTCCTTCTAGTTGGAGCTGGAGAAAAAACGAAGTTGGTGATTCCAATGAATGTATTTCTTAAGGACATATAAGAAAAATGATTCTTCGGTTTTCTCTTGCATTGGGTTTCCACGTAAAAATACTAGTGTATTGTGTATGTGTATGATTTCTCATTGTTCATGGTTTATTTATTCTGCACTTATTGAATGATATCGGTAAATTGATCGTAAATATAATAACACTTATATACACCNCCCCCCTCTTAGTAATCCAACAATTGGTATTAGAGCAGGTCCTTCAAAAGGTAGTTTAACCACTAGAAGGAGATCATGGATTACTCTAAGATTGGGATACCACATTTTCATGGGGAAGATTATTCCTTTTGAAGTAGAATAATGAAGACACAAACAAATGCACTAGGATTTGATGTTTGGCGATCAATAGTAGATGGATACAAAGCACCAACCACTCCTCAAAAAGATAAATATGGAAAGAAACTTGAAGAAAATAATTCAAGAGAAAAACGTGCAGTCCCAAATGGTCAGACTAAATCAATATACACCAAATTTATCCACCATGATTCCATGAAAGAAATATGGGACAAAATGAAGAATATATACGAAGGAGACGAGAAAGTCAAGGAAGCTAGACTTCATTTTTTTAGAGAAAATTTTGAACAATTGAAGATGAATGAAGATGAAGATATAGAAGCCTACTTTCTACGTGTTGATGAAGTAGTAAAAAATATCAAAGGTTTGGGAGATGCGATAAATGAACCAATTGTTTTCAAAACGGTATTGATATCCCTACCAATGATATTTTATTCAAATACTTCAGCACTAGAAGAGAGAGTGGACCTAGTTACAATGACCATGGATTAGTTGCATGGGACACTCATAGCTTATGAGATTAGGACAAAGAAAGAAAATATGGTTACAAATGAAGCAACATTCAAGGCATCTAATAAGACAGAGAAAAAGAACGATGTTATGACCCAAGGGGGGAATATATGGATAAATGTATATGATATGACCCTAAGGGGGGGCATTTATTGTCCTAAATGTACATGTAATGTGTAAATATATATGTAATAGGCCTAGTAGTAAAGGGGCCTCATGTGCAAGTATGAAAAAATATATATAAGAGATCATGTATTCATTATTGGAGATGTGAATTTTGATGTATGATTCTATTTGGTTATTTGGAGGGGGTTCCACTATTCTTTAAGGAGTTATTGTGTAACTTATCTATCTTGGAGTTGTGCTCCATGTTCACATTATGTACATCATGTGTACTTATGTTATATTCTGATAATTTAAGCATTTAGATCATTACAAACAAGCAAAAGGAAAAGTTAGATAGTAGCAACAATGATGTCTCAGAAGACGATGAAGAAGTATCCAACTTCGTCAAAAGACTGAAAATGGCAACCAAAAACTATATAGGTAAGATTCCATTGATTTGTTTTAATTTTGATGGTATTGGTCATTTTAATAATAAATTTCCCCATAAGAATAAGAAAATAAATGAAGAATATGACTCTAAAAAGAAACAAATACAAAAAGGCAAGAGAAACAAAAATAAATTTTTCAAGAAAAGCCTTTGCACCAAAGAAGACAGTTCCTCATCAGACGAAGATGAAGTCAATGATAGTGATATAGAAATGGTATTATTCATGGAAGTTCAAGACTAAAAATGATCTAAAGAATAATATGAAGAGTCATAAGTTTATTACAAAGAAGAATTGTTGAGTTCCATAGAAGTTATAGAAAGGGAAAAGAAGAAAAAAAAGTCACTTCGGAAATAACTAAAATGAAAAAGAGGGAATTCAGAATTCCTACTCCAAAGAACTAGATCATATGATCACTAAATTAAAAATCCAAGTAGAAGAATACAAGAGAATAGAAGAAGCACTCAAATAATAATTAGAAGAAAGATAAATGATCATTGGAAGTTTGGAAGCATAGATTGTCACATTCAGAAAAGAACTTCAAAAGAAAAACATGTAGAATAGATCTAAAGTTTTAGATGAGATTATTAGCATTCAAAGGCCACATCATGATAGGTTCAGACTAGGATACAACTAGACAAAAAAAGGCTCAATCTCCAAGACAACATCTAGAAACAAAACCAAGAAGCTACGCAGAGACAGTTAGATTCCCGAGAATGAAGAAGACAAGAAGTTTCATAAGGAAGATCACATAGATACACCACCACCCATAATATTCAAATTTCAGAATCAACAACAGTCAAAAACAAAAAGGCCTCAAGAAGAAGAAGGATTCAAAAGAGTATCTCCTTTTAGAATATCTTCAACTCCCAGGTATCAAACTATCTTCTTTGGACTATGTTATTCATGTAATAATTTCAAACATAAGGATGCAAATTGAAGAGCCAATAGTAGGAATAGAAACAACCATGAGAGTTATACATGAAATGGTTATCCAAGAATGCCTAGTGAAACATAGAGCAGAAGATACAACGTGTTTGAATCCTTGAGTATTGAAGTGGATTAATAAAAGTGCAACAAATTTGGACATAAAGCCAAATATTATATAATGACAGTTCCTCCATGACAATCACAAAAAACAAACAATAGTTACAGACAAGAACCTAAAATAATATGGATAAGGAAGCAGAATCAGTACAACAATGAAGAATGCACACTCGCTCTACAAGCTCAACATAAGAAACGTGGTTGGTATGTTGGCAGTGGTTGTTCAAAGCATAAGAAATGTGATAAGGATAAGTTTCTAACATTGAAAAAGGAAAGATACATATCAATATCGTTTGGAAATGATAACTCAACCATAATCATTGGAAGAGGCACAATCAAGATTGGAAGTAAGGATGCCAAGGAAAAGAATGTTCTACTAGTGGAAGATATGAAACAAAATCTTCTGAGTGTAAGCCAAATGTGTGACCAAGGTCACAAAATTGTGTTTGATTTACATAAATGTGATATAAGAAAAGAATATTCAGGCAGAGTGGTGGCTACAACTATG
>JASDQU010710362.1:12484-27810 GCA_032191745.1 Picea mariana
TGCAAGCATTGTCAACAAGGAAAGCAAACCAAGATCAAGTTCAAATCAAAGGAATAATCGACAACAAAACGACTAGAAATTGTGCACACTGATCTATTTGGACCAACTAGAACAAAGGGGTTGAAAGGTGAGAAATACTTTATGCTATTGATTGATCACTATACAAGAACGATTGTAGTTTGTTTTCTTAGGAAGAATTCAGAGGCATTTGAGAAATTCAAGATGTACAAGGAGATGGTTGAAAATGAGATAGATTCGAAAATCAAATGTTTGATATCGGACAATGGAGAATATTTTACTTCAAAGGAATTTATGGAATTCTGTAGTGAGCATGGGATAAAAAGTAAATTCTCCATTTCTAGGACACCACAATGAAATGGAGTCATCAAAATGAAGAACATGACAGTAAAGGAAATGGCTCAAACTATGTTAATGGATTCCAAGTTGACATACATTTTTTGGGTACATGCAGTACATACAATAGTTCATATTCAAAACAAAGGAATTATTAGAAATAACTGTGCTAAAACTCCCTACGAGCTATAGAAAGAAAGAACTATAAATGTGAATCATTTTAGAGTTTTTAGAAGCAAATGCTACATCAAAAGGGAAGAAGGAAGAATGGGAAAGTTTGATTCTTGTGTTGACAAATGCCGACTTGTTGGATACTCAAGCACAAGTAAAGAATACAAATTATTCAATCTAAGGCTCAATCAAATTGTGGAAAGCATCAATGTGATGTTTTATGAGACAGGTGGACACAAGATAAAATAAAAAGGAAAGGATTCAGTGGAACAGGTTCACAAAGAAGAAGTAAAGGAAGAGGAAGAAGCAGAAGAGGAAGATGAAGAAGAGAAACCAGAAGAAGAGAAAGAAAAAAAAGATATTGAAGTACCTCCAAATACACCTAGAATACAAGTGAAAAAGAATCATCCATCACATCAGATCATCAGGAATAAAGATGTAGGAGTTGAAACTAGAAGAAGAATCTGTTCACTAGAACAATTTCACCTATCACTACTATCCACAATTGAGCCAAGGAGTTTTGAAGAAGCCAACAAGGATGAATTCTGGATCAAAGCCATGGATGAAGATTTAGATCAAATAGAGAAGAATGAAACTTAGGAATTGGTTCCAAGGCCAAGGCACAACAATGTGATCAATACAAAGTGGGTCTTCAGAAAAAATTGAACGAAGATGGATAGGTTACCAGGAAGAAAGCAATACTAGTATGTAAAGCATACACTCAGGTTGGAGGTATAGAATTTGAAGAAATGTTTTCCCCATTTTCCAGAATGGAAGAAATCATATTAATCCTTTCTTATGCATTCTCTAAGAATATTAAAGTGTATTAGATGGATGTGAAAGAATCTTTCCTAAACATGGATTTAGAGGAAGAAGTCTACATTGAGCAAGTAGAAGGATTTCAGTTGTCAGAGAATGAAATTTTTGTTTGCAATTTGAAGAAGGCCTTGTATGGTCTCAAACAAGCCCCCAAAGCATGGTATTATAGACTTTATATATACTTACAACAGCAAGGGTTCAGGAAAGGGAATGCAGACAACAACCTCTACATCAAGGTAAATCAAGATATTATTTTTTTGATTGAAGTTTATGTTGATGATAGTATCTTTGTAAGTGATGATAGGATGAACCAACAATTTTTGAAGGATATGCAGAATGATTTAGAAATGTCATTGCTTGGAGAATTATATTTCTTTTTGGGTCTTCATATATGAAAAAGAAACTAAGGATTTTTGTCTCTCAGACCAAGTATATTAGAGAAATGATAAAGAGGTTTGGAATGGAATATTGCAAACCAATCAATACTCCTATGAAAACCAACTGCAAGTTAAGTAAAGATGATGATTGAAAGGATACAGAACAAAGGAATCACAGGTCAATGATTATAATCTTACTTTATGTGACAACTTCTAGACCATATGTGATGCAGGAAGTTGGACAAGTGGCATGATTTCAAGCAGTACCAAAGGAATCACATGTTTTTGTAGTAAAGAGGATTTTCATATATCTCAAGGGTACAAAAGAGTTTGGATTATGGTATCCAAAAAGGAAGGATCTATCACTTATTTCCTACATATATGCAGATTGGGAAGGTTGCATTGATGATCAAAGAAGTACAAGTGGAAGAACCTTCTACTTGGGTGAGTGTTTGGTATCTTGTCTAAGCAAGAAACAATCATTGGTATCATTGTCAACAGTCGAAGTAGGGTATATTGCAACAATACCATGTTGTACATAGGTCCTATGGATGAAACAAACTTTGAAAGATATACAGGTTGAGTATGATGAGCCCATTTCGATATTTTGTGATAACACAAGCTCCATTAGTATCTCAAAGAATCTAGTGATGAACTCCAATACGAAGCACATTGAGATCAAGTTTCATTTTCTATGGAAATAGGTTGTAGAGAAGAACATTAGAGTTGAGTATGTTGGGACAAAAGAGCATATTGCAGATATATTTACAAAACTTATTCCACATGAAGCTTCTGAGTATATTCATCAGAAACTTAGAGTAGTTTCTTCCCCATAATGAATTTTGAATGATTTTCTTATATGTCATATATTTACACAAGGAAGAACCATGAAGAGGACATATAACAATTCATATAGGGGGAGAAACACCAAGGAGATTTCAGTCAAGGGGTGTAGCTCTGAATGCAAGTTACCGTTTTTCATTGATGTCAAAGGGGGAGAGATTAATCAGATGCATGGAGAGAACACATATAGGAATGATTCCATGGGAGCGATGGTAACATGGGGAGCATGAGAGCCGTGATTTTAGTGTTGCATCAAAGTGTTTCCATCATTGTCAAAGGGGGATATTGTTGATTAATTAGGTTGGTTGGCATTGATGCCAACACTTAAAGAAAGTATGGTAGAAAATTCTGGTAGCCCCCGAAGTGTGTATAAGTAACCCATGATTGTTTGAGGAATAATGTAATGCATATCAATGAATTTGCATAAGAGACTATTATATATGGATATTACATGTTATGTCGTTTCTGGTGATATGTGGTACGTCACATAACTGCTCACGGTTAAGAAGATATTTTCTTGTGAAGTTCGAGAACCCTTTAGAATAATCTAGAAGCCCCTAAAAGGTCAACAAGAAGTCAAAAGATTCTAGAAAGTCATAAAGAAGATTCCCTAGTTTAATTTATTGCAATAAGAAAATAATTAAAAATAAATTAGTTGCAAAAATAAGTGGTGAGTTTACTAATTGTGGGTAAAGTAGTTGAAAGTGGGTTATCCCTAAAAGAGGGAATTTGGGTAAAACAATTAGAAGATGAGCCCTAAAGGAATCTACTTGGAGAGTATAAATAAGAGAGAAAGGGTATCCCATTCACACATATTGAGAACATTGAATATCTCTTTTATGAAATGTTGTGGTTAGGTATTATTGATAAATCTAAAGCAATGATTCTGAAGCAATGACATTCAACAAAGAGAGAAGTTGCAGGAGTAGAAGGGTCGAGACTGTAGTTATTGAACTAGGTTTTTAATGAAGACATCCACGGGTTTCATAACTAGAAGAACACAAACATTCGTGAGCCATTTTGGGACAAAGCGTAGACATCCACTAGTTTACTGAAGACAAGGTGTGGATATGTTGTCAAAGATGAAGAAAAGTAAGATCAAATATATCATCAATGAGAAGTTGCAAAGTTGAGAAGAGGCTACAAGAAGGTATAACAGTGAGAAGATACAACATAGATATCAACATTAACAAAAGATATGTTATATGCTTATCTAAAGTAAGTCTTTGGTGAATGCTTTGGGTATCGCCATTGGAGATTGATATTTTTCCCTTGAGGGAGTATTAGTTGTATGATATATTATGTATAACACAGATCTACAGAGAGAAATTGCTAATGCATTGGTTTCTTGTTGTTGGGCATCTTGTTAAGACATATCTTGTATTACTTAAAGAAGCATGTTTGAGGGTTTATGGTTGATACATATTACTATCAATACAGGTTTTGATTGCATAACAGTGAGGGTTTAGTTTATGGTTGATGTGAGGGTTTCCTATATATAACATGAAAAGTGAGACATACTTGTGATCCTAGTACATGGTGTGTGTTAGACATACTTGAGTCATTGATATGAGTTCTATGACATTATATCTGGTTGGTTAATAAATTATAGTAACATGTTCTCAGTATCAGGTTTTATAGTAACACCTTGACAGAAACAAAGACAATGACAGTGAAACTGGGAGAGTTTTATAGTAGTCTGCGAGTTGCATAGAAGAGAGTTATGGACATCCTCGAGTTGCAGTAAAGAGAGCCACAAACATTCACATGTTGCAGCATAGGAAGGTTGCATATATATAGAAATTTTTTGAAGAATATTGGTATATGTTGTGGAAATTTCTTAGTGATATTTATGATAGTGACAAAGTTTTGGCAGTGACAATGATAGAGTAGTGGCATTGATAGTGATTTGGCATTTATATTTCAGGGTGGTTGGATGGGGCAAGGTGATCTAGATTATTTTCAACACAAAATGAGAGAAGAGATAAAATAAAGAAATGTATAGAGATATATTGTATATCTAATAATATAAACAGAGATGTAGCAGAGAGATAACAATAAACACATAGATACAATAATACACAATTTCTATTAATGAGCAAAATGTATAGAACTATAAAATACAAAGTGAGTGAACTCGCTAGAATGGTGGAAGATTATATTTGAGAAGAGATGTGATGACTACGCTCATTTGAAATAAAATTATTATTACAATGAGGCTTCAAAGGACTTTTTAACATAAAGAAAATAAAAAACCCTAACCCCAGAAGATGAAAAGCCAACAATTTTGTGGACCCCATTTTGGGTAGTTTGGTGTATCAATTTCCTGGGGCATAACTTTGTTATACGATATACGTTTGCGGAAAATGATAGCTCGTTGGAAATGTATTGACGAGGAGATTCGTTTTGGGGGCTCAATCAAAGACTTATTAAAATATTGAGGTGATTGATCGTGAAAAAACTTCATTTAGGCCCTCAAAATGGCCCCGGAAGTTTAGGAACCAAAAAATTGCTAAAAATAGTAAATTTCCAGAAGACTGTTTTGATCCAGTTGGAATAGATGGGTGGCCACCCATATCCACATAGATCAATCCTCCCTCAGGAAGCAATGATATACATTGTGTTGAGTTTCTTGGGGAGAGGGGAAAGAGTTTGTTGAATCTGAACCTTGCTAAGCTACTTTCCTTGTTGGAAAAGTTGTGCTGCTTGGCTTGTTGAAGGTTGTCACGAACATGTTGCTAGTGGGGTTGAATCTGTTCAACTAACCTATTATATCTTGGCTTGAATGGGAAGTGTGTAGGCACCCTCGTAGGTGAATAAACAATATCTTCTTCCTCTTCTGCAGTCTTCTTCTGCTAGATAGAAAGGTCTCGGGCCAAGGCTACAATGGTTGCAGTGTCCTTTTGTTCACCTTTTGAACCGATTGTGAGGAAGATGAATTTTGTAGTATGATATACTACCTTGTGACACTATTTATGTGGAACAATATTAGACACTACCTATGGTATCCTTTAGAGATGACCCCCCAGAGTAACAATGACACTATAGGGTTGAGTCTCATAGATAGCATGGCGCTTCCACATATATGACTGACCTAAGAGAAAATAACATACATCTAGTGGGGAAACATCACATAATAACTCATCCTTGAAGGGTTGGATGTCATATGACAATCGACACTATTGGCTGACATAAATATATCGTCCCTGGTGAAGTCACCCGATGTTGTATGGCTGCAGCTGTGGTGTTATTGATGATCCAAAATGTTTGACGACCTATACTAAGATGAGGTTATTATGACTTCAGTTCTCAACAATAAAATGAAATGGGGTCCCCTTCACCCAAATCTATGAATGGAAGAGGGGATCCCCCTCTTCAGGATCAACTGCTTCTTTTGGTTGAATTGATGCAGTAATGACAATAGTAGTGGGGTATATGTCGATGATCTGTCTTCTTCCAGTATTTTCTGAATCATATTCTAAATCAAGGTTTGAATCTTTCTCTTTGATCTTAGCCACCAATGACTATTTTGAGTGACATTCATCGGTGTTGTGCCAAGGGATTTTGTGGAAATCGCACCACTTTCTACTATCATTCTTCATATTTCCCTTACCCTTCTTTTTTTGTGGCTTGGGTTGGTAGGTGGGTGGCCACTGAGATCCTCTTGGATCAATCCTCCCCCCTTAGGAAGAAATGGCCTCCATTTCATTGAGTTCCCCCATCGGATGAAGAAATTTTTGCTGAATTTGACCTTGGGTGAGCCACTTTCCTTGGTGCAGGAGTTGCCCTGCTTTGATAACCCGATAAATTTGGATCCTCTACTAGTGAGTTCCATTGACCTGTGTGTCCACGATATGATCAGTGGATGCCTATTCCATGTAGTCAGGGTTGAGATTTGTTGGTGTAAACTATTCTTCTATCTCTAAGGTGTCCAGTAATGGTGGAAAATAAGGCTAAAGGAGGTCCACATTGAACACTAGGTGTAAGTCAAGGAAGGGGGGAAGGTTGATTTCAAAATCATTATCACCCACAGCCTTAGTGATGGTGTAGGGTCCATGAAATAATGGATGAATCTTCTGATGAGGCCCTATAAGGTGTTATTTCTTCAAGTGAAACCAAACCTTTTCTCCCACCTGAAACTAGTGTGGCACCCGATGTTTTCCATGGTGCTGCTTGTACTTAACATTGGACTACTATAAAATATCTTGAACCTGTTGGTAGATGTGATGGATCCAATCAATGATCCAAATGGATATTGATGGCCACCCATCTATTCCAAGTGGCTCAAAACAGTCTTCTGGCAATTTATTATTTTTAGTAGTTTTTTGGTTCCTAAACTTCCGAGGCCATTTTGACGGCCTATTTTTTTCATGATCAGACACCTCAATGATATATAAAGGCTCTTATTTAGGCCCCAAAATAAATCTCCTTGTTGATACCTTTCCAGTGAGATATTAATATCCCCAAATGGAGATCGTATACCAAGGTTACACCCCTGAGAAGTTGATACACCAAACTACCCAAAACATGGTCCACAACACTGTTGGCTTTTCATCTTCTGGGTTTAGGTTTTTGGATTCTCTTTATGTTAAAAAAAACTTTGGATCCTCATTGTAATAATAATATCCTTGCGAATGAGCGTAGCCATCACATCTCTTCTCATATATAATATTCAACCATTCTAATGAGTTCATTCACTATGTATTTTACAGTTCTATACATTTCGCTCATTGATAGAAATTGTGTATTATTGTATCTCTATTTTTGTTGTTATATCTCTGCTATATTTATGTTTATATTATTGGATATCCGATATATCTCTATACATTTATTTATTATATCTCATCTCTCATTTCATGCCAAAAATAATCCAAATCACAAGGATAGGTGGTTGTAGCCACCTTCCGATTATAGCTGGAGAACATTGGGGGTTGTAGCCTCCTTCTGGTTGAAGCCAGTGAATTAGGGAGTTAGAGCTTCCCTTAGGTTGTATCTTGAGAATATAGGGGGTTGGAGCCTCCTTCTAGTTGTAGCTGGAGAACAAATGAAGTTGGTGCTTCCAATGAGTGTACGTCTTAAAGACATATAAGAAAAATTACTCTGTGGTTTTATCCCACATTAGATTTCCACGTAAAAATATTGGTGTACTATATATGTGTATGATTTCTCATTATTCATGGTTTATTTATTCTACACTTATTGAATGATATTGGAAAACTAATCATAAAGATAACAAAACTTATATAAATTATAGTTAAAAACAAGGATTATCAAGCACTATTACTGATTCACCCCCCCTCTCATTAATCCAACATGGTCAACCACTTCTATTGCTCTGGGGATGAAATTTGTTGTTCCAAGAAATATTTAAGGATGTGAATATATATTTCAATTTTGAAGAACTTCCCAAGCAAATAAGGATGCTAGAGATACACAACATGTAGAATATCCATCATTTCCTTTTCATATGTGGATAGGCCCAAGTGTTTGTCAGATAGTCATTCGCTAGTAAAATCCAAAGGTCTTCCATCTTGCATGAGAACTATCCCAATTCCTTTCCCACAAGAATCACATTCAAAAACAAAGGTCTTGGTGAAGTCGGGTGACCCAAAAAGGATCCATAGAAGGATAAGAACAAATCAGAACTCATAGAGGCAACTCAGAATCCTCAGAATGGCTTCAACAAATAGAGAAATGGAAAAAATTCAAAGTTTCCCAAAATCAGAGAAAATGAATCATCAAACAAAGTTACAGATCAAAATATATTTGCAGTCAAAGTTTTGGTCAACCTAGTCTAGTCAACATGGATGAGTCAACATCTGTACTGCTGACATCAGCATCAGTACAGATGATGTCATCATCTGTACAAATTACGTGGAAAGTGAAGGGGGTGACACATGTCATGATGAAATGGCAACACCAGAGACTGCCATGTGTCAGTCATTTTTAGACTTTTTGGGCCGACACGTGGACCAATGAAAACATGCCATGTGGTAGTCCATATAGGACACATGGCATCCATATAATATGTGGAAGGATGACATGGAATCCATACAACACATGGGAGGATGACGTGGTAGAGAGGTGATGTGGTAGGGTGACTGTATAAGGAGGTTGCATGGGCCAATGATTGGCTGCCATGTGGCCTAGTCATGGGTTTCCACATGGTAGTGGGAAAATGCCCAATGATGCCCAACAACCAAATTATTAAAAAATAATATAAATATAGTCTGCCAAATCTGGTGGCGGTTCCACCAGATTTGGTGGCATATTCCGCCAACCACTAAACTAGCTGCCTCCTCCATATTTGGTAACCATTGCAACAAGGAGATCAAAAGGGGAGGCCCACAGGTTCAACCCTAGGACCTTCACCTAACCAATAACTTAAAATAGCCACCGCCAAACCAACGCGCCAACAGACCCATTATTGCATAACCGCCCACAAATATTATTTAAAAGGGGTTTTCCGCTAGTGTAAGAGGGGGAAAAACAAACATGCGATCGTACGTAAGAGACACGAATTTAGAGATAGGGCATAGATTTTGAGATGGAGCCTAGTCATTAAGTGCAGGTGCAAGCATGGAAAATGAGGCGAGATTTTTCTTGGGTCTAAAAGTGCCAGACTTAGATTGAGGTGTGGAGACAATCATTTTTATGTAATTTGATGCCACGAACGCAATGGTTATGTTTTTTTTCTAATCTAAGCAAATATTATGTATCTTAACTCTAGAATGATGTATACTTATGTATTTTTCTCAAGTCTTTTTTGGAGTTAATAAAAAGGCCTACCCATTTGAGAGCAGGACCCGGAGATGTCGTCCACCAGGGACGAACTCCGTTATCAAGTTTTTGCGTTCATATTGCATGCTTATGTCTCTTTCCTCTTGAGATTTTCCTTATTTATGGTGTACTTTAGTTTATAATCATTTAATACAATTCTTTAATAATTTACCAGATGAAAAGATCCCAGATCATGTTGGTATCAGAGCAGTCTTCTTTGAATTGAATTGTTGAGTATGAATTCTTGCTAGGGACAAACATAAGAAGGGTGAAGGAACTCTTAATAATCTCAATCCCAAGGTTGGTTGTGCATCCCGAAGGAAGAAAATGGCAGAAGAGGACAAGCGTGATGAACAGGAGAAAAAATTTCACATGTTCTTTCATCGCATGTCAGAAATGGTCGAACGAATGTATGGAGATTACGAGAAGATCATGAAGAAGAAAGAGAAGAAAAAGGAATCACATGAAGATGATTATGCTTCAGTAAACCAATGCATTGGAGGAGATCTTATTGAGCCTCCATATTCATCTTCAAGTTCTAGTTCTTCTTCCTCTGAGCATTCTCATCATTCTCATCATTATCATCATTCTAGCCATAAAGCCTCTTTTAAGAAACCATTATTAAAGCTTGATGTAAAATTTTATTTACCTATGTTTAATGGAGATGCTAATCCTGAAAATATAGATAATTGGATCCGACAAATTGAAGTATATTTCCATGTTCAACATATTGATGAAGAGGAAGCTAAAGTGAAATTGGCTTCTCTTTGATTGGAGGGCACAACTCTTGTATGGTGGGAGAGAAATCTTCAAGACATAAGTAAGTGTGGTAATATTCTTTCCTCATGGTCAGGATTTAAATCAGAGATAAGGAAGCAGTTCTATCCATTAGGGTATTTACATAAAGCAATGATGGAATGGAAAACCTTAAGACAAAGTAAAGGTCAGACTGTACAAAGTTTCATAGAAGAATTTAGGAAGAAATCTCTTGCATTGAACATTCCTTTGGATTCTTGTGAAACTCTAATGAAGTATATTGAGGAACTTCACAGTTATATTCATCATACTTTACTATTGTTTAACCCCACCATCCTTGATGAAGTTTGTGTGCAAGCCACTCATTTTGAGAATAGGGGAAAACATGTTCAAGAATATCCCACGAAGAAACCTTCCAATTTACCACAAAATACTTTCAAGTAGTTGAAAAGGAATGACAGGAAGACAGCTACAATAACGAGAGGAGGAAAACCATCTTGCACTCATTGCAAGAAGAGCGGCCACGATGAAGAACATTGTTGGAAACTACATCTAGAGAAGAAACTGAAACAGTTTGGTGGAAAGAGGAAGACAAAAATTGTTGCTACAGTGCAACAAGATCTTGGTTTTGATTCAACAGATGAAGGAAATATCACAGCTGTTGGAGTACAAGGTAAAGATTCTCTTCATGCTAGTTCAAGTTCCAATGATGAATCTCATGTTGATGAACTAAAGAGGAATGAGTTATTTCATATAAGATTTGTATCTAAACATACTAAGATAGATACATTATTTGATCTAGGTTCCCAAGTAAACTTAATATATGAATCACTTGTCAAGAAGATGGGTATTGAAACGAAACCACATCTGAAGCCTTATCCTCTTTGTTGGGTATGTGATAAAGAAAAACTTAATGTCACCAAACAATATAAGGTCGTATTTTTTATTGCTTCAAATTTGATAGATGAAGTGGATTTGGATGTTGTACCGCTTGATATAGGTGGCATAGTGTTGGGAAGTCCTTATCTTTATCATAGAAAAATAGTCTTCTTTCGTCATGAGAACAAATACCACCTTACTAAAGGGGGAGTGGAATATATCATTAGAGCTCAAGCATGAGGGTAAATATAACACTTGTTAGTGCAGGGAAAATGAAAAGTCTCATAAACACTAATAAGAGATATGTACTCATGGTAATCAACTATAAATATGTCGAGACATCCGATGCTTTCCAAGGGTGTGATCCATCTCATAAAAATGAATTAATTGATATTGTTTCTAAGTATGATGATATTTTTCAGGAACCATATGGATTACCTCCTAAGAGAGAAATCCAACATGAGATACATCTTCAGCAGGATTCTCCTCTTCCTAATGTGGTCATGTACAAGATGTTAGTTTTGGAGATGACAGAGATCAAGAAGTAGGTACAGGGCTTATTGGATCAAGGGGTCATTAGGCCCATTTCATCTCCTTTTGGTTCTCCAATCATGATGGTTCCAAAGAAAGATACCACATGGTGAATGTGTGTCGATTACCATGCCTTAAGAAAAATCATGATGAAACATCAATACCCTCTTCCTCACATAGATGATTTACTTGATCAGTTAAAGAGTGTTGTTTATTTCACTAAGTTGGATTTGCACAGTGGCTATCATCAAATCAGGGTCGCAGAATAGGATGCATGGAAGATTTCATTTAAAACCAAATAGGGATTTTTTGAGTGGTTAGTTATGTCATTTGGGCTTTGTAATGCTTGACAACTTTCATGCGTCTGATGAATGAGGTATTCAGGCCTTTCCTAGATGACTTTGTGATTGTGTATTTAGATGAAATTCTTGTTTTTAGTGAGGCTTGGGATGAACATGTGAGGCATGTTAAGAAAGTATTAGATATTTTGCAGAGGGAAAATATGTATGTAAAAATGTCTAAATGTGAATTTGGCAAGACTCCACTTGTATACTTAGGTCATATTGTAGGAGGAGGAAAATTGAAAATCGATCCTTCCAAAATTGATTTAATTGTAAATTGTCCTAAGCCAAAAAGTGTAACTGAAGTCCAAATCTTCTTAGGTGTAGTCTAGTATTGGAGGATATTCATTCCCAACTTCTCCTTTATATCAACTCCTTTGCATGCCTTAACCAGTGTGAAGAACACTTTTCAGTGGGAAGGAAAGAAACAAAAATATTTCAACATTTTGAAGGAGAAGATCAGTATCGCACTAGTATTAGCACTACTGAATCTTCAACAAACTTTTGAAATTGAGACAGATTCCAACGGATACACCATGGGTGCAGTATTGATGCAATATCACAAGCCTATCTATTACCACTCTGAAACGTTTAACCAAGCTATTGTTAACTATCGTACATATGATAAAGAGTTGTATGCATTAGTTCAAAGTGTAAAGAAATGGAAACACTACTTGTTAGGGAAGGAAAAAATCATACATACAAATCACCAACCCTTACATTATATCCAAGCACAGACCAAACTGCAACAATATTGACACTACAAATGGATGGGTTTTATACAACAATTTCATTTGGTAATCAAGTACAAAAAGCGTACAAGTAACAAGGTAGTTGATATCCTTTCTAGACCTCCTATTTCTACTTCTGTTATTTTGAAGAATGCTTCTTTATATCACGATATCTATGTAGAACAATATGCCATCGATGAATATTGTAAAGAAGTATATGAGAAGCTAACCCATGGTGCACAAGTAGAGAACTTTTATCTACAGGGAAAACTATTCTATCATGTTGGAAAGCTATGTATTCCTACAAGTGAACAAGTCCATGCAATACAAGAAGCTCACACTTCTCTTATGTTTGGGCATTATGGGGTAGGAAAAACTATGGCTCATTTGCAGTGGTTTTTTTATTGGCCTCAAATGAAATAAATTGTAAGTAAATATGTAAAGGGGTGTGTGATGTGTTCTACTTGTAAGCCCACTGTAATGTCCCCGACCATCCATGCCAGGCCACACTATGCCAAAGAACTCTGTCTATTCTCTCTGTGAAACATACTGTCACATACCCAACATTTAACTGAGTTATTCCACATAAATGTTTCAAACTGTATGCAATTAAAATATATACACACATAACTCTTGCGGAAACATATACATAAAATGTAAACAGACAAATACATTCTATAATTGCATGGATTCATACTGAAATAACAATAAACATAGACATGCATCATATATAGGAAATGGCCATAAGCATACAGATAGTTATAATCATGCATAGGATAAACCCATAAAAATAAACACATAAATAACAATGCAACATGTAAATTTATCACACAATTGACACTTATCTTTGTAAGAATATCACCAACTGTATGCAGACCTTCCACGAACCTCCCAGCCTTAGACCACACTGTTCATCACTCTCAATAGTGAGTCACCCCCATGCTGGGACTAAACTCCACTGGGTAAAGGGATTCCTAACCAGGCTAAAGGCTCATAGACAATAGAAAAAACTCCATCTCAGGTGCCAACTCAAACTAAAAACCTACAATTCCTCATTCCCCACATTCCTATCCTACTCAGGAAGTGTGCCCCTTCTCTTCTCAACAGTCCTTATGCTGCCCCACTTCCTTTTCGGGCTTCAGCAACAGGCCGGACAGGAAGTCTCAGAGCACTGTAGCTTCAGTTTAGCACCTTCAGGAAATTAGTTCCCAACAATTCTCTCACCCAAAGAATTTCTCACGTGCCTGAAAACCCACCTCTTTAATATCCCCTGGGCCTGAGAACCTGCTTCTTCAGTCCATCTCCCAAGCTAACCAAGTACACCAACACCAAACAACTATGGATCCAGTTCAGGTACAATGAAATGAATGTATGAAGGATAAATGACTGCATGAGTGAAAATGGTCATGGAATCAAGGATGAATGATGGTTCAATGATGGAAGAGAGTGATGGAAAATATGTGAAAATGACTTAAGTCCCAACAATATGTATGCATGTCCCCAACTTGACACTTGTTATGTTGGGAACTACTTTGGCCTACTTGTCCCCAACTTTAGAACTTAGGATAAAATAATTATCCATACTTTATGATTTAAGAAATATTAATATAATATTCCTTTTTGGCTTAAGCTCCCTAGCTTAGCCCTTTTCCTTAACTTTTAGGCCCCTCCCTTTCATAAAATAGTGGAGTTTAGTCCCCCATCTCTTTTATCATGGTTAGTCTGCACGCAATGATGTATTTTATATTAAATATGAGACATGTACAAAAACAGGCGCACTTGCCTTTAACATCTAGGATCTCCGGCCTAATCAAAATATAAGCATCCTAGCTTATAATAACTGGCTCACCAGCCTATATACATAGCATGTACACAAAGGCTCCTTAGCCTCAATATCGCGCACACTCAAGTTGCTACGCGCGGTATCCAGGAATGGGCACATGTCCTCATTTTACTGCGTAGTACATGCACGCACTATGCCATGAAATGTGCATACATAATGATATCAAGACAACTCACTAGCTTAAGTACATTTTCACTTACATTTACAATTGGGTTCAGCCTTAGGGATATTACACCCACTAATATAAAACTTGGGCTATACTAACCACTTCATGTTCCATCCCATCCATGGGAAAGAATTTCCATGGATTTTGTAGGGGTTTTATCAATGACCAAAGGGGGTCATGGATATTTGTGTGTTGTAGTCGATAAGTTTAGCAAGATGTGTATCTTGATGCCCTGTAAAAAACACATCACTACTGAGTAGACTACTAATCTCTTCTTTCAATATGTTTGGTTTCACTTTGGGTTACCCACATCCATTGTCTCGGATCGAGATACTCGATTCCTTGGGGATTTTTGGACTAGATTGTGGATAATGATGGACACCAAATTGAAGAGGAGCATTGCATTCCATCCACAGATCGATGGACATACATAGGTGGTAAACAAAACAATGGTACTTTTGTTTCAGGATTAATCCGTAAGTGCGGACACAAACAGATCTCCCTAGATCCACCTGGATCTAGAACAAAACAGGACAGAATAATACACTTTCCCTAGATTTAGCCTATTGAATGAACTAAGAGACAAGGATCATGGACATACCTTATGAATGATTTCCTAGGTATCTGTTGTTCCAAGCTTCGCTCCAATGCTCTTGTGCCATTCAGATCACAATAGTACAAACCAATTGAAGTGAAAGCAAATCAATATATTCAATAGCTAATCTATACATATGA
>JASDQU010710363.1:10249-27801 GCA_032191745.1 Picea mariana
TTCCAGGTTTTATTTAAATCTGTATTTTGTAGATATTGTATATTTTGTGAATAAGGTATATTTTAGTTAGTAGTTTGTATATATAGAAATAGTAGATTAGTTAGTTTGTTTAATAGTTAGTTTTAATTAGATTAGTTAGATTAGTTCGTTTTATTTATTGTTAGTTAGTTTAGTTAGTTTTATTTAGTTTTAGTTAGTTTAGTTTTAATTAGATTAGTCAGTTTAGATTAGTTTTCTATTTGGTTTTCCTAGGACCTTAGATCGGCTAACGGAGCCGCTAAACCCATCAGGGTGGTTCATTCAAAATGGCTTGGGTTATTAGACAACCCCGAACCGGTTCCACTCTCTTAGTTGATGGACGGTTGATTTCACCCGTCAACAAATGNCCTATAGTGACTAGAAGCCGTTCACATGATAATATTCCCCTTCAAACAACAACCACTTCAACCGACGATCCACAGATCACAGTTGAGCCAACAACCCCTAATCCTATAGGTGGTGACATCCAAGAGATTGTTCGTCAATCTCTTATTAAAACACATAGTGCCTTAGCTCGTCTTAGGCAACCAAACCGTCTGTGGGGTCAACCTTTGGACTTCTCTGATATCAAAGAACAAATAGGTAACACTAACCTCACTGTGAATCCTACAGATCCAAACTTAAATCCTGGTATAGGAGGATATGGGATACCTCCTTCACCACCTCCCTCATCTCCTTCCTCTTCTAGAGGAGATTCTTCTGACGAAGGCAATTCACCTTCTCATCCTTCCACACCCACTACCCCAATGGAAAATCAGAACAACCCTACTAGACCTTGGCTTGACCAGGATGTTGTAGCAGTACCTGGAGCTCAACACCCTTTACCTAAGCACCCAGAGAAATGGCTTCCCAAGTTTGATCCTGATTCGAAACAGATAGCCAAAGATCATATTAAAATTTTTATGTTAGCCATTAGACTCTGCAATGTCGAACATGAAGACATTGTCTGTAGGTTGTTCCCTTATACTTTTGAGGGTAATGCATCCACTTGGTACTTTGCCCAACAACCCCATACCATCATGTCTTGGGAAAAGTTTGAGTCATGCTTTTTGGAAAAGTTTGGAGACGGTAAACCTCTGGAAGTCTTAGTCATGGATATTTCTAGCCTAAGAATGAACCCAAAAGAAAAAGTTAAAGACTTTAATCAAGGATTCTTAACGCTTAAAAACCAAATCCCTGCAGATTCTATGCCTGCAGAGAGTCTTATAATAGCTTACTACACTAAAGCTTTGCATCAAAGCATAGCTATTTGGGTTAAACGATCCAAGAAATCCACTTTGTTAGAGGCCTTCGAGGAGGCCATCTAGATTGAAAAAGACATTCTTAGTCTTAAATACTCTTCTAGCAACGATGCCAAAACTAGCTCTTCTTCCAAAAAGAAGATTGAAATTCTCCCCAGACCTATGCAAAGCAAAACACAACCTGAAAACTCTGATTTGGAAAATTTAACTAAAGTTGTTCAAAAACTGTCGAATCAAGTTATAGACTTAAAAAGGTCAACTGAAGAAGCTTCCTCGAGTAAAGGACCCTACAAACCCCCTTTCCAAAAGCCTTTTCCTACTGCCCGACCTAATCCAAACTCCGAAGGCTTAAATCTAGAAAGCTTGCAATGTGCCCTTCAAACAATTCTAGAAGCCCAAGATAACTTGATGCCCCCTGAGACCCCTCAGGAGGTAGTTGAACAGGAAACAATTCAAGAAGAAGAGTCTTCTCCAAACATCTTTGGACACTTCTCAGACAACATTTTTCAAGCTAACTTCGAGATTGTGCACCCTTATAATACTAGGAGTAAGACAACAAACAAGCCTTCTATCGAAAACACTACAACTTCGCCTCCAAAACCTTCTAAATCAGCTGAGACTAAAAAGAGTAATGTGAACCCCAAATTAGATTATGATGTTGTTAAAGACCTTAAAAAGTTAAGGGCTAACATTTCTATTTATGAGTTATTGAAGTTTCCATTTCTGCTTAAAAAAATGTTGCAAAATATTTCAGAGAATGGCAAAAGTGGCAATTCCAGTAGCAACAAGGTTGTGCAAAGAAAAGTTCTGCAGAAGACTTCCACTAAAAATAATCCTGATCCTCAAGATAAAGGAAGCCTTCCTGTAGTCCCTGTAAATAATGTAAATAATGTAGATAAAGTAGCATTAGAAATTGTGAGTAAGAAGCCACAAGCTACTACTCCTATCACTCGCAAGAATGTACCTCCTTTTCTTTTAACTTTCGAGATTTTCAACAGAAATGTGCATAATTGTATGGTTGACTCAGGAGTGTCATCCAATGTGATGCCTTGGTCTGTCTGCCAAAAGATTAACGCTGAAGTGGAACCATCTACTTTAAAAATCATACAACTTGATCAGACAAATGTTAAAGTTATAGGCGAACTAAAAAATATATTGATTAGATTATCGTCTAACCCAAAGGTTCATCAGGTTATTGATATAATCATTGTGGATATTCCAGAAGTGTATGGTCTATTTTTAAGCAGGGACTGGTCAGAGCAGCTACATGGTTACTTCGCAACAGACTAGTCTCACTTATGGCTCCCAGAGAACGGTAAGCCTAACCAGATCAGGGTGAATCGTGAGTGCTACCTTAAGTTCATGGTCACAGATTTGAATGATCCCAACGAACCATATACACCTTCTGCTGATTCACCCGAAGTTCAAGGGATGGACACCTTCTTCAGAAATTTCATGGCCGATGCTTCACCTATCATCAATCTGGAACAACAGTCCGAGATCGTAGCATATATGCAACCAACAGCTTCTATGCAACAGTCCCATGTGCCCGATGGAAATCAAATTTGGTCTCTATATNATAAAGAAGGAGTTGGTGCAGGCTGCATCATCATTGATCCGGTAGGTAACAAGACATTAATGGCTTGTAGACTAGAATTTGAATGTACTAATAATACTGCAGAATATGAGGCTTTACTACAAGGTCTCAAAAAAGCTCTGGATATGAACATTCAAAACCTGGTCGTGTTTGGCGACTCTAAAATAGTGGTTAGATAGGTAAGAGATTCTATACACTGTCTTTCCCTGCATCTCAAAAGTTACCAATCTGAGGTATGGAGTTTAATGAATAAATTTTCTGCTTTCAATATAAATTCCATTCCTAGATTAAACAATGCTGAAGCAGATCTATTAGCTAATGTAGCCTCTAAACTTCTTCCTGCAGAAGGCTTGTCCCCAAACACATTCTCCATCGAGTTATTGTTTCGACCATCTGTTCCTGACAATATCACAAATTGGAGAGTATTTGACGATGATTAGCAGATCATTAAATTTCTACACATGGAGGAAACCTTTCAAGGCGTGGTGATAGATGAACACACGCATGACAACAATTTGCACGATTTTATAGTAATACTTGATCCAAAATCTCTTGAAGCTCTATCAGACATGGTAAATTCCATACCCAAATCCATAGTTAGATTAGAAAAGTTTTATGATTTTGAAGATAAATTTAAAAATACGGTCAATTGTAAAACCAATGGTTCCTCGTTGTCTTATGAAAAAGTCAATTTAGGAACTAGTGAAAATCCTCAGTGTATTAACTTAGGCTTGGGATGTTCTAGACAAGAAAAAGTTGTTTTTGTCAAATTGTTTAAAGAATTTAAGGACATCTTTTCATGGACCTATGATGATCTTAAAACGTTTGATCCTAATATCATACAGTATGTCATCCCAATGAAGCCCCAAACCTTACCCTTCCAACAGAAACTAAGGAAGATGCACCCTAAACTAGAACCAACCGTTCAAAAAGAATTGAATAAACTCCTAAGTGCTAAAATAATTTTTCCTGTTAGGCACACTCAATGGGTTGTCAACCTTGTCCCAGTTTGGAAGAAAAACGGGGAAATCCAACTCTGCGTCGATTTTCGAAACCTCAATAGAGCATCTGACAAAGACAATTATCCTGTCCCATCCATGGAACAGATCCTTCAACGGGTATCTAGTTCTGAGAGGCTATCCTTATTGGATGGTTTCTCTGGATACAACCAAGTCCTGATGTCCCCGCCAGACCAACTCAAAACTACCTGCCGTACCCCGTGGGGCACTTATGCTTATCGCAAAATGCCTTTTGGATTGATTAATGCTGGTGCTACCTTTCAGAGAGCAATGGACATTGCTTTTCGAGGCTTAATCAATCACTCCGTCGTAGTTTACTTAGATGATGTGACCGTTTATTCTAAAAACAAAGATGATCGTCTAGCTCACTTACGAGCCGTTCTGCTACGATGTCGTAAATACGACATCTCCTTGAACCCCAAAATGTCCATCTTTGCAGTAGAACAGGGTAAACTCCTAGGATTCATTTTGTCTAATGATGGGATGATTATTGACTTTGAGAGGACTCAAGTTATTGCTAAACTCCCCCCTCCTACATCCAAAAAATCCATGCAGTCTTTCTTAGGCCAGATTAACTTCGTGAGAAGGTTTGTCCCTAGCTTTTCTGAAATGGTCAGACCCTTGCAGAACCTAATTAAGAAAGACACCCAATATCACTGGGGACCCATAGAAAATCAAGCTTTTAATGCCATAAAGAAGACCATAATAGACACTCTGTCTCTCATGAGCCCTGACTTCTCTCAAGATTTTACACTCTATACTTTTGCCTCCGACCGTTCCTATGTCGCCATCCTAACTCAGAAGAATTCCGAGAACAACGAAGTACCCATCACCTTTATGAGATCTGCTTTCAAAGGTGCTGAACTTAACTACCCAGCGGTTGATCGGCAAGCCTACGTTGTTTTCAAAGCAGTTAAGCATTTTCGGTCCTATCTTTTGAAGTCAAGGACGAAAGTCATTGTCCCCTACCCTGTCGTAAGGAACTTGTTAGTGCAGAAGGAGTTAGGAGAGAAGAGAGCTAACTGGGTCACCTCCTTGCAGGAGTATGAATTAGAAATCACCCCAGCTCATATTGTGAGAGGCCAAGGGTTGTGTAAGTTGGTTGTTGATTCAGAAATAGGACAGCAAGAAGATAGTGATACGTCAAGCCTAGGACAAAGCGATCAAAGTTTGGTCAGTTGCACACAAAACCTCGTTAGTCCCTGGTACGGCGATATTATATTTTGTCTTGAACATGGATCAACACCCCGTCACCTTGACCCCACCAAGAGAAGAGCGTTAATACTAAAGTCCACCTCCTTTCATCTAGTTAACGGTGTACTGTTTCGTCAAAATTTTGACGTCGTACTGATGCGCTGTCTCGAGAAAGACGAAGCCGAAAAAGTCTTTCTTGAGTTCCATGTAGGAGAAGCTGGTGGTCACTTCGGTGGTGACACCACTGCTCATAAGGTTTTAAGAGCCGGTTATTACTGGCCCATGCTTTTTAGGGACGCCCATGCCTTGTGTCGTAAATGTATCATCTGTTAGAAAGCATCAGGGCAGTTACAAAAACCAGCCTTTCCCTTGCAACCCGTTTCAGTAGATTCTCCTTTCTAGCAATGGGGCCTTGATATCATTGGTCCTATTAACCCTCCAACCTTGCAATAGCACAAGTATATTGTGATAGCCACAGATTACTTTACTCGATGGTCTGAAGCTGCTGCGCTAAGAACTGTCAACACCAGTTAGATAACCGCCTTTCTAAACTCGAATATTATCACTCGTTTCGATATCCCTAATTGTCTAGTCTTTGACAACGCTTCATACTTTTCTTCTCTTGAGATGAGCAAGTTTTCTTTGGAAAAAGGAATAAATATGAAGTATTCTTCTAGTTACTACCCCCAGGGCAACGAATTAGCAGAATCAAAAAACAAGAACTTGATTAAAATTATCAAGAGAACAGTGGTTGAAAATCACAAGAATTGGCACAATGCACTACTGAACGCACTATGGGCTGATAGGGTAACGCCCAAAGACGCTATTGGTAACTCCCCCTTTTTTCTTGTTTATGGAAGAGAAGCTATTCTGCCACCTCACATTCTTCTTCCTTCACTTCAGTTGTCACAAAAAATCCAGGAAGAAAATTGTCCCCCTTTAGAAAACCGAATTAACGCTTTGATGAAGCTAGAAGAAGTAAGAGCCCAAGCTAAGCATAAGTTATATCAACATCAACAATTGATTAAAAGCTGGTTTGATTCTAATTCTGCTTCTGATAGGAATTTTTAAGTAGGCGATCTCGTCTTAAAATGGGACAAACCACACGAAGCAAAGGGTGAGCACACAAAATTTCAAAACTTATGGCTTGGACCATTTTTAATTGTTGAAACATTGGGTCCTAGTTCCTTTCGATTGCATAATCTTGAAGGGCAGCTTGACACCTACCCGATGAATGGCCAAGCCCTAAAAAGATACTTTGCTTGATAACTACCCTTGTATATTATGTAAATATTTCATTTTGTTCACGTTTTAGTTTGCTTTCTGTTTTGATTTGGAATTGAATTTATCAGTTTGTGTTTTTTGAAAAATATACATACCTGTACACTGAGCTATCCAGACAAAGACGATAGAAAATTTCTTCGCTGAAATAATTTATGAAAAATTTGTACAAACATCAATGATGTATTGCTGAAATTAATATCTGTGTTGGAAAATTTCGTTGTTTGAAAGAAGTTTACTGATTTCAATCTCTGAGAAAAGATTACCATGATCATCTATTATCTTTTTACGCTGTCCTTTTTCCATAAAGGAATGACTCAAAAAGATGTCTCTCTGTCATAGGAAGTTGTTTTGTAAATAAAACATCTCTGGATCTAAATAAAGGACAGTGCTAAAAAATTCTGATGAGGTCAAAAAATATGTTAAAAATATCAAGATTTTCAGTGTCACCCCGCTCAGCTATATAAAAGAAAAACAAAATAAAAAATTATTAATAAGAGTTGTGGGAAGTGCTTGTAAACCCGTCGGGGTACTGAACAGGTCTGCTGGCAGTGGGTAAATGCATGCATGGCGCCAAGGCAACTTTGTCGGGGTACTGAACAGGCCCGCTGGTAGCGAAGCAATGTCAAGTACTTGAAATTTTGCAAAATAAAAGAAACCTCCTTAATGTCCTTTATTCTAATCCAGAACTGCTTGACAGGATACAGATGTCAGAGTGGGTTAAATGGAAACCATGTCGAGGCTATGGACGCCTGCTGGTAGCAGTGGCTATGCCAACAATATTGAATATTTTATCTTTAATATCGTGACTTGCTAATCTTAAGACTGCTATTGGTTTTCATCTTTTAAAACACTGCTGGAAAATATGATTAATGATGATGTTTGTATAATTTTCTGGTTGTTATTTTTGAGTTGAAATTATCTTCGTTGTCCTAATCTGAATTTGTTTCTTTTGAAAGAGATAAATGCTTCTACCAGTGTGTCGCCATTGTTGGTAGCCAATTCACTTTTTTTTTATTATTTATCCTATAAGCTGCCTACACCTATGTCTTGCGAACATCAAGTTTTCAAATAGACGACATTTTCATTTCTTGCGACATTTACACTTTTGTATTCGCTAAGTTTTCATGACTGTAAGCATGAAAACTTCTCCTTTCGAAGTTGTTTTTCGATCATTATCTCAACTGTGAATGTTTATTTTGTCATCATGCCTATTGCACTTACCTTTTATTAATCACTGTATGATTGGCAATATCCTTTGATCGGTTCTCATGCTTCGATTGAGTGTATAACTTGGTTTTATTGAAGGCATTTGGCATTTGGATTTACAATTTATATGACTTGCCTGATCATTGATTCTATGAAATGCATAAGGGTTTGATTAAATTTATATATATATATATATATATGATATGATCCTTATGTTGATCTTTTTATAATTTTTGGCTTGTCAACTATTATGAGTATCATTTGACACCTTGGTTAAATGTTTGATTATTCACATTGGCGCATAGTTGATTATGGGTTTTGATTTATATGTCGGATGTTTGAACACCGTGGCATAACATTTGCGTATATACACATTGGATTTGATTGGTTGTATGCATGACTTAATGTTTGAACTATTATTATGGAGTGAACAACTATGAAATTTGGCGCATGTACTAGTGTAATGAATATTATGCATGGCAGACTCCACCACCCTCACATGCGTGCATTTATGCTTACCCCCTTTTGTTCGTTCATTGCTGTTGGTTCGGGTATCTTTGTTACTGTATGCGTTGGTGAATTCAAACCATTACCATGCGTTCGGCTCATGGCACCCATCCTGTGAGTTGAACCCAATGGCAACCAGGCCCTGTTAATGTTTGATAATGCCCACCAAGATTTGGCAGACAATGGATGGCTTACCTTCGTGAAATGTTTCGAGGGTTTTAACCTTTGCGTAGCTCGACAGTTTTCCATGACCTTCGATGGATGTCGAGCCAAGGTAGGCGATGTAAAATTAGATATTGATGAACAGTTCATTAGCTTGGCTACGAGGTTATCTACTTCTGGACAACACTGGTTTAAGAATTGCAAGGTTGAGGAAGTGTCGTGGACATTGTTGTTTCAATCGTGCAAAATCACCTCTTGTGATAGAGGTATTCCCGTGACTATGCTTAAAAAACGATGGCACGATTATTTAATGATAATCAAGCAATTTGTGACCTGCGAAGGTCAATACGGGTTAGTCTTCCTCTACCACCTGCATCTACTGATGATTTTTATAGGGTATCCTCTAAACATGCCGTTCTATTTTCATTGGAGCTTGTATAAGATGTCCAAAACATACAAGAGGCACAAGGCTGAAAACAGCTTGTTTCATCATGGGCTTATAAAGCTCATTGTTATTTATCATTTGAATTTTCTTGGTGACAGTTGGAAGTCCTTCATAGCCCGTAATGGCTTTGAGGACACCGACCCTGTACAAGTTGATAAACCTATGGTAACTGAGACTAAGGTTGAACCGCCTGTACCCTTACACCTCCTACTGCCTAAACCCTCGACCAACCCTCCTTTCGACTTACCCGACACTGTAACTAAGAGTGCAGAGGCTAACAAAAATCCCATGAGAAAAAATCCCAAGGGAAACCTCATTGCAAATGCTAAAGGGAAAAGAAATGCCCGACTCATTTCTCGGATGGCAAGGAACAAGCCAAAACCCCTTGTTGAGCCAAACCCTATCGTCTTGAGTGAGGACTCCGATTCGGAAGTGGAGCATTTCTTGGCCAGTAAATACTCCTATTCGCAAGGTTTGTGTCATGAACCCCCTTATGATTTTGTGTCAAACCTACCCCCTTGCCTAAAGGATGAACCTAACTACCCAGGTATTAAAGTGTCTTGTGAAACCCTCGATCATTTGGCCAAACCCTCGCCTACTCTATATAAACCTACACAGTCACCCATGTGATCAGTGCAATTCATGGTTAGAGTGATATTATATTGATGTGTCGGTACTCCAATCAAGAATCCAGTCATTGGAAGACCAGATTGCACTGCTAACCAGTCAAAAGGCCAAGCTCCAAGCCGTGGACAAGAAACAAAAGACAATCGGTTCCATCTTGTTTAAAAACATGGAATCATCCATGGCTGTTGTAAATTCCAAGATGGTATAAGCAAGCAGCCTTGTCGCTACACAGGTATGATTTTCACATCGTTTTGTTTTGTAAAAAATCTATTTTGATATAATGATTTGAATTCAGTTTTAAACAGTTCTGTTCAAATCTTGAATAGCTCTGTTATATTGCGTGCATTCTATATATAGATTTGTTTTGAATGAAAATAAGTTTTGATTCGATATGCGATTTGATTTTTCCCAGTATAGAAATCAATAGATTTGATTGGATTTGGGTAATCTTCGTTTGAATTTGTTTGTTTGTTTGCCTTCAAATGAATTGGTTTGTATCCGATTCGAAAAGGAAATTTGTCATATTTAGTTTAGAACACAATCTTGCTCGGATTTGATTTGGTTATCATCCATATGATATGGTTGGTAAACGATTTGATTAAGTTTGATTGTTACGATTTTGCTCGGATTCAATTTCATTATCATTGGTATGCTATCACTGGTAAGTATTTCGGGAGGACACTTGTTATGATGCTGTGCTGT
This sequence comes from Picea mariana, assembly GCA_032191745.1. Lineage (NCBI taxonomy): Eukaryota > Viridiplantae > Streptophyta > Pinopsida > Pinales > Pinaceae > Picea > Picea mariana. The sequence goes on from JASDQU010710363.1 coordinate 20,273, forward strand.
GTGATGTTCTATTTTGATTGTTTACAGGTTAAGAATAATCACTCTGTTTCTTTGATGAAAACATTACGCTAAAAAACATTCAGACCCAAATCTGGAAATGAATCTGAATCATAACAACTGTGTGGAAATCTTAGCTAAATTGATTCACTCTGGTTCTAATTTAGCAAGTTTGTCCTATGAGTCGATTTCAGATTATAATTGATACTCTGTATTTTTGTGAAATGAATTGGTCAAACTCTGATATGATTCATTTGATTGAAACGATTGTGATCAAAATTAATCGATCTCGTTTGCTTACGGTGCAATGGTCAACGATAGAAATCTATAATAAATCTTGTTTGATTAATCCTATTATGATTTTGTTATGAGTCGATTGTTGTTTGGATTCGTTCATAGCTTAATTCGTTCGCTACACAGTTATCGTGATAATCCTATTTGATTCACAGGTGTAACGAAAGGTTTGCAATTTGTTTTGTTTTCAATTGAATATCAAAACGACTTCATAATAGATGGATTTGATTTGTTGAAGAATGATTATGATGCTGTTACATATGGTTTCATTTATCTGACTTATGACATAGTCGAAAACAGAGTATTTCTATCCTTGGATTCAATTAAATGATATGAATCTTTTGTTGTATCGTTACAACTAAACGATTGGAAAATGATTCTGTTGGATTGGGTCGTATCTTTTGTTTAACGATCTCATATGATATGTTTGATTATCAGTTCAATTGGATATGAAATAATTTTATTGCTTTTCAATTATGACTCCGTAGACCCGATTTTGCGGTAACAAAACAACAGAGTATTCCTATCTCTATGTTCAGTTGAATCATTTTTTATCCTGTTTAATGTTGAATGATAAAATCATTTTAGTCTCAAATCATTTGTTTTTAAATGGTTATTGGTAGTTAATTGGATTCAATTCTTTTAAAATATTTTGAATCAATTCTGATTTTGATTCTGTATATTATTTTAGACTAGCTACAGAATCATATGATTCTGTAGCTAGGTCTGTAGAATTAGATTTTTATTGTTTTATTAATAAAATATCTCTCTAACTTGTCTATTTCTGACCTGTTTCAGGTGAATTTGAAAATGCATGGGATTTGATGGACAGTTTAGAGGATATTTGAAATATTTTTAGTTTCCTAGTTTAGACAATTTTGGGATATATCCCAGATTTCTTGTAAACAGTTTTATAACTTCCACGGTGAGGTTTTACCCTGTGGAAAACCTTTAAATACTTATTATTTTTGTAATAATGATCATCCTCATTCATGGGAGAAAAGGATATGGAATTTTAATACAAACTGGGACAGAATTTGATGTTCTTCTACAGCTTTGGCTTTTCATAATATCAATATTTTGTTTCATGTTTATGTGTATCAATTTGCATTTGGTTAATGACTACTTTAGTTATCTTAATCTTTTGCGAATGATATGATTTAATCAATATAATCCATATCTGATTTTTTCCAGTATTTAAAAACATAGCAGTTACTTGATTCAGTTCGTGAATGACAGATTTCTCTTTTTCATTAATTGGATTATTAAGTATAAGTTTTTGCATAACAAGTTTACCTTATTGCAGAAATTTATAAATCATATAATTGTTATGATTTTTATGTCTTGTTTGTCCTGTAAATAAACTAAAAGAGCATTGCAGCTATCATTTACGAGAAGCTTTTGGATTATCCGATGCGAGTTTCCTTCCTCCGACCAGCTTCAGAGTCATCATACACAGGACAAATCTGGAGCGTTTTCCAGGTCTGTTTGTTGTTTATTTGTTTAGTATATTTGTTAGTATTTTAGTTAGATATATGTGTAGTTAGTATATTATATTGTTTAATTTCAGTAAGATTTATTTCTTGTTCATAAAATCATAAAATCATAAAATCAAAAAAAATATCTTACTCTGTGTTAGGGAAGAAAGTAAATGAGTTTTCCAGGTTTTATTTATATCTGTGTTTTGTAGATATTGTATATTTTGTGAATAAGGTATATTTTAGTTAGTAGTTTGTATTTATAGAAATAGTAGATTAGTTTGTTTGTTTAATAGTTAGTTTTAATTAGATTAGTTAGATTAGTTCGTTTTATTTATTGTTAGTTAGTTTAGTTAGTTTTATTTAGTTTAGTTTTAATTATATTTGTCAGTTTAGATTAGTTTTCTCTTTGGTTTTCCTAGGACCTTGGATCGGCTAACGGAACCGCTAAACCCGTCAGGGTGGTTCATTCCAAATGGATTGGTTTATTAGACAACCCTGGACCAGTTCCACTCCCTCAGTTGACGGACGATCGATTTCGCCCGTCAACACATCCCCTTGTTGGACTTGTGGCGCAATGGTGGATATGTTGCGCTTATATTTTTTTTGATTATGTGATGGTACCAACACATTATTCTATAGTTCATTGTTTGAAATCATGGTAACATGTGATGGTTGGTTGATTAATACATGGCACTGGATGAATTTGATGACCTCTCACAGAATATGTTAAGGCTTCCCTGTGGATGAAAGAATTATTGGCAATTTTTGTTTTGATATTGCATTAAACATGGCACTAATTGGTTTAAATGGTCTTGATAAAAGATAATAATGGATCTCTTTTGAATAAAATAACTATACACAAGATCTAATGCTATGTATTATTGTGACAAAATCGAGGCGCACTAAATCCTTGATACTATAGTTATTCTCCTTGTTGAAAGTTATATGTGGATGCACGTTGGGTTATGTTTCTAGCACATTGTTATTTTAAACAGTTTGGCATTACCAAAGGTGGGGCACTATGAAAATGTGATATGGCAATGGATATGTGGTTGATTAATTGCTTAGTGCTATGGTGAATTGGCTTGACTCATACTTTGAATTGAATGAGGCTGGAAGGGATAAGCGACATGCATTTACTGCACGTCACTCAAAATCCCCTCGAGCCCGTTACTCGAGTCATGCTTGCATTTTCATTTTGGCTCTAATGGTTTTTGTTGCTCCACATTGTTTGGTTGTGAAGGAGGTATACAATCTATTTTTCTTCCTTGCATAGGATTTTCTAGGTATGGGTTTCTTACTCTTCCATCCATGATGGTTACTCTTCCCTTCGAATCAATGTTTGGCTTAGGATTTCTCGTGGTATGCATTTTTCTTAAGTTGCTATGAGATATTTGAACTTTGTATTGGTGTTCTGTTTGTGGTTTCTTATGGTGATTAGTTTGGATTGTTGGCACTATAAAAAATAAATGGCTATGCTCTCCTTACTGTGTGTAATATTTGCATGGGTTTAATGATAAAAATGGCAACAAATCCTGCTCAGTCATAGATTGGTTTTTGAGTCTGGCACATTTGTTGAAATTGAGTATCATGGCTTGCCAAATCTTTGGGCTTTGCGCATATCCTATTTATGGATTGTTACAACAAGTCTTTGTGTTTAAGTTTCCCACTCCATGTTCATCTCTGTGGCTAGTGTTTTCGACCCCATGGTTTGCAATATGGACTGTTGTAAGATAAAAAAAAAAAATTCCTTGTCTTGGAAAAACCCCAAGTTGTTAGCTATCATTTTGTTTCCCTCACTTATATTATTTCTTGGAAAGCATTGCACAATACAGTTTTAATATCACCCATAATTTAATGGAGGAATTATACATGATTTTGGTTGAGCACGGGTTTGTTCTTGGATGCTCATATTATAGGGTTGTTTAAGAGATTGGCTTCATTTCCTTTTCCTCTTGGAGTGAACAATTTTTCGTTTTGGTAACCCTCACAGTTGAGACTATTGTTACATGTTATATCTATGTGGTAATTTGTGAAAAGGCATGAACTGTCTGCGCTTTTTGAGGACTTAATCCTCTGATTGAACCACATGTTCTTACCCTCCACTTGTTTTTTTTAAACCCAAAATATGAAGTTTGATATCGTTTTACTCCAAGTCGATGATTAATGGAGCACTGTGCATGCTTGGCTGTTTGAGAAATATTTTGGTTGCGTCCCTCATTTAGAAAATTTTTAAGAAGTCTGTACATACCGATTTATGTGAAGCTTGGGCTCACAATGTTGCATGTTATTTGATTCAAATGTTATGTTGTTTATATTAAGAGACACCTCTGTACCAATCAATTGGGGCCCGATAAAGAGTTATAATGCACAGTTGATTTCTTTGGACAATGCTTAAATAATGGATGGACATGAATGGATGTAGATACTATGCATGTTCCTATTGGATTTAAATAATGAGTATTGGATATAAATTGTTGTAAGCAATGTGTGTATTCCTATTGGTTTTAAAAGGATTTAGCATTGGAGTTATGAATGGTTATGGCTCCAAGGGTTATTGTGGTTTATCATATCGATTGCAATGTTGTTTGTTATGAATGTTATATAAAGATACAAAGGCTATTGTAATTTAATATTTCTGGGCATATGGATTATTGTTTGGAAGCCAACAAACAATTTGTAAAGGAAGTAACAATTTAAATTCTAATTTTGAAAAGTGAATACTATTGAACTTTGGAGGTCTAAACAAAGATATGCTTGATTATTTGTTTTGATTTATTTTTATGTGAACGATATCCATATTATGTCCCTGTCATTCTACCACTTTTCACTCATTACATTCCCCTCATAATCTCAATTTCATTTATGACATCCCTACTGTGTGAAATAAATTCAAAAAGTCTGAGCAACAACGACAAGAGAGATAGCACAACAATGGTTGGCAACTGATATTTTATATTTGAATACACAGTTAAATTATTTAATTAATTGTTGAACATATTCATGTATTAATCCCCTATCATTATACCACTTTTCATTCATTACACTCCCTCCATATGTCCCATGAATCCTATCACCCCCTATTCACTTGGCGATTATTAAATGGTTTGTTATGGATGAATTTGCATGTATCTCACATCAATTTATGAGCCAATTTTTTATTCATACAAGTAGAATGTCATCTATGGTTTATTAAGGGCTTAGTTATTGACTAAATGTTTCTACATGATGAGTTTCTTTAGTAGGCGCAACCATGGAAGAAATAACAGAGGCAGGGGAAATTGGAATAGAGGGCCTACAAGGAATATATTTTCCATTCATTATGATGTTGATCCCAGGAATTGAACCAGTTGTTCCAAGTTGGGTTCTTTAACTGGATTGGGCATGGAATAATACACCCTCCGCCAGAAATACCTCCTTTCCAGCCTCAGAACATCCCTGGCATTCTTGTTCCTCCTCATGTGTCCTTGCAACCAAAAGTCCTTGCAAATGATGGATGGCAAGAGATTGTCAACCCGACTGTGTCTCACCATCATGGCTGGCCCAATATGTAATTACCTCTTCCACCACCTGTCAATCTTAATGTCCATATTTTCTGTGTTGACTCACTTGTTTAATCTTCTCATGCTAGTAAAAGACTAACAACTAATATTCCCCCTATGCAAGATAAAGGCAAAGTATCTTCCTCCCCTTCTTCTCCCTCAAATGATTCCTCAAAATCCATGAATCCCCACATGAATTTGAAGGATGATTGTTCCCATGTAATTAGTGAAATACAACCTCAAGGTTCAAATCAACCATGGGCTACTTCCTGGAAATCAAAGGGTGACAACATTGATAAAAGAAAAATTGCCTCTCAGAGTGGCAAGTATGGATTTTAGTTTATGTTTTTTTATGATTTGAGTTCATAAAGATAGTGTTAATGGTTTGCAGAAATTTTGGACAACAATCTATGTTTTGGATAATGTGGATTATGTGGTTATTTATATATTTTTTGATATGATTTAAATTATTTCTGATATTTAAATATTCAAATTTTGAAGGTATCTAAGGGATTTACAAGGGTGGCATGTGTTAAAATGATTATCATTTGTGTTATATTTTATGATTTGAAAAGAAGATATTTATGGGAGTCACAAGGGGTCCCACCTACCTAGTTATTATTAATTAAAGACCCTTAACTATATTATTATTATTTACCTCTCCTAAACTAATTAGTTAAGTCAAACTAGCTTAACTAAAGAAAGTAGTTGAACTAGTTCAACTTATTTAGAAAGAATAAAATATGAATGAGGAGAAGAAACTGTAAATGTGTTGAACCTACACGGAATAGATCTGGCTAAACAATAATACACACATTTGTAGAGAGAGTTGGAAAAAGAAGAAGAAGGAGAGAAAGAATGGAAGAATTGTCATTAACCGTTGTGAATAATGAATAATTTACACATGATATACTCTAAATATCTCAATGATTTCAAATTGAGGTGAACCAATGCACCATAGTGGTGGTCTAGAGTGATCTGAACACACACCAATAGTTACAGGAGTGAACTGCCACCCATTCTAGTCTCTCAGGCAGTTACCGGAGTGAACTGCCACCTAGTTGAGTTAACTAATCAACTAGTCTTTAGTTAACTAAATGAACATAGAGTAGTGAGGAGTTAACTCAAGGAATCAAGGCTAATGCGCCACTCTAGTGATGATACCAAGGCAAGGTCGAATTATCATGGTGATGATCCCAATGTTGCATGGTGATGATCCCAATGCAACATCTAAACTCAACTCACCTCAACTAGTCAAACTGAAGTGTCAACTAAAAGAAAATATTCTCTAGGTGGAATAGTCTCTCCTAAAATATAGGAGACTGGATAATGATTAATTATGACTAATAAACAAATAAAAAAATTAGGAAAAAGAAATCCTAGGTGTGTGTGAAGTAACTCCAACACCCCCCCTGAACATCACTGTGGTGAAAATAAATATTGGGTCCCAGCAACGAGGCCATGTTAGGTACCCAAGTACAAAAGATACATTGAAAATAAAGTGAGGAAAGAGGGAAAAACTCATGGGAAACTCCCCCGTCAAGGTACAATGTATGTAAAAAGAAGAACTACAGTTGTTAGGAAACTGTGTCCTTCACCCCAAGACGACCTCGCAGAGAATGGAATTTTTTCTCAGTGAAGTTCTTGGTGAAAATGTCTGTCGTATGTTCTGTTGAAGGATAGAAATGTAAGTTGATGATCCCCTAATGCAATAAGTCCCATATGTAGTGCATGTGGATCTTGAAGTGCTTCATGTGATGCCTCTGAAATGGATCTCTTAAGAACTTCAGAGTCCTCTGGTTGTCACACTAGATGATGATCAACTGTTGAAATTGAATGCCCAACTCAGTGAGAAAATGTTGTAGCCACATAGATTGAATGATTATGTTAACTACCCCTCTGTACTCTGCCTCGGCTGAATATAGAGCATTGGCAGCTTGCTTCTTGCTCAACCAACAGATAGGCCTGAAACCAAGAATGAGTGAGTAACCAGATGTGGACTTGTTATCAATCGTATTGCCAGCACAGTCAGAATCAGTAGATCCAATGAGATCTAATGTAGAGTTTGTTTCATAATGAATCCCAAAGGTGATGGTGCCCTATACGTATCGAAGGTGTAAAATCCCTCCTGGCTAAGGACATCTACTCAGTCAACTGGTGAATTTTTTTTTTTAAAGGTGTGTGCGCGTGTGTAGAAGAAACAACACCCTCGACT
>JASDQU010710364.1:1345-11668 GCA_032191745.1 Picea mariana
GGTTTCACACACCATTCAGGTTTACAAGCAATATATTTTAGGGTAATATCCAATGCAACAATTTGACAGTCAACCTCAATGTACTCGTATTGAAAAAGAGATCGCTAAAAAATCGTGTGGAATTATGGCATGTTAAAAGTGTGGGAAGCTACAAGTATGTCATCCATATGATATACAGATCATTATCACGCCTTCGTTTCGAGATTCATCGCTAGGTAACCCTCCGGGACATGTGAAGGAACCCACTCTGTATTTGTGCAACAATATTGATCAGAGTCATCTTGGAGACAGACTGCATAGAACCGTGCTTGAGATTGCTCATGACCTGCACCTGCGGCAAAACTGGCTCACCTCCTCTCACATTTTGGCCTCGTATAGTGACWTCAGTAGCARTGGTTGGGGCATCTCTAGTTGAGCGTGGGTGYCTAAGAAACGAGCTATTGGTTTGTATTMTCTCGCATACAGCCGGAAACAACAAAGATGGACAACCAAAAAAAATATTTTCCAATACTACAGATCATAGATACCTAGCAGTTTGCTAATGTGATTGATGTTGATTGCGAACAGATATTTATGTTCCATACGAATTTGTACTGATATCGTAACGCGGATGAGGCAGATCAGGTCGTGCTTGAGAAGCTAAAATTTCTTTGACATGCCAAGAGTAGCCATCATCCATCAACCTAGATTCTGAATCACTCATGAAAAACTACCATGAAGACAAAATACATTGCATGATCTACAATTCCATTCATGAGTACAGATCCACCCAAATCGCAAAATGTTGATGTTAGATCACTTGAATCACCCAATTGTTAGCAAATTGTTGGTGTAGAAGAACTAAAGTACAATATGATTTATACAAAACCAGAAACATCGTAGAAAATAGCTTACAATCCTCATATACTATCAAAACAAGATCGCATTACCATCAAAACAAATTTGATACATCGATGGCCTTTCTAGAAGTTGAGTAGCTAATAGCAAATCTCAAACCTCTTTCATCTATGATGTAGTTTGTGTGTTAATTGTTCCTCTTTGGCTGCATGCTCTCCTTGCACCTCATCTTCCATGGTGAAACTACGAGACCCGAAACTACGAAACCATTAAAACCATAAGAGCTCTGATACCAATTGATAAAACAAAGAATCTCTGATACCAATTGATAAAACATAAACAAGAACAACAAAATGGTGGAAAAGGTTCACTAGCCAACAAAAAATGTATTCACACCAATGGTACATATTTATAGTACAATGGGTGATGCCACCTCATATAGATATTTTCTCTAGATCCTGAAATCATGTATGATGACTCGACTAGGCAATCTTAACTAAATCATTAGTCATCACTTGAGGATATATTACTAATATCCTAAATGAATAATACAAATATAGGTGACAATTTAGACTTAGTGATTGCTAAAGGTAAGCCATAGGCTAATAGGTAGCATTGTCACCTCTGGTCACCAAGACAGGACAGTGTCCCTTAGATCTTTCCTTGAAGCATAAAAGAAAAAGATAAAAATGCAATAAAGCTACAATGCATTGAATGGGATAGGAAAGAATGGCATCTATGACAAGGTGTAGCTCACCCTCTACAGAGGCACCCATATGTAAGATCTACATTTCCCATTATCACTGCACCCCATGCGCAAACACTTCCCCCATGCCACTTCACACACATTTACATGACCTAGATTGGTTCTCACCTTGGAAACACCCCAAACTTAAGGAGGATTATCCCAATAGGACATCCTAAGACCTTCTCCAAAACTTGACTTGTTAAACTACATAACATATTTGAGCATTTGTCTTGGTAAATGGGGGTTTGATGTACACGTTTGGATAATTTGATTATTAGATGTGATTGGAATTTCTATGATCCATGTGACTTATGAACCCCTGGAGGGCGTACTTTTTGTTGTTGCAGGACTTTTCCCGGTGGACAGGTACATATGGGGTAATGATTAGCTTGAACCTACATGGGGTTGAAAGCCCATAGATGGATGATGTGACCCCAACCAGGGGTAGAGAGACACCATAGACTTGCACTAGGAAGAAATAAGGGTGTTGCACCAGGGACACCCTGACAGACCTAGACCCAGGGGGATCTTGTCTTTCCACTTAGACGTTGACCTTTGGGATCCCATGACGTCACCTTTTTGACCCTAGACATCATCCACAATCAGGGTTTGCATTTATGAGGGTAGTTGTGTGCTAGTTGGCATGTGTGGCAACATTCAGGGCCTTTGGAGGCCAAATGTTCTACATGTGAGTCCTAACATTCCACCCTAGGGGCCTAACGTCACCCTAGAAGGGCATGATGTCACCCTTGGAAATGATATTAGGGTTTAATTAATTCTTGTTGGCCCTTAACCAAGTTTTTGAGGGATCTGGTCAAGTTTGGGACTTCGACAGCCTATCAAAGGAGGAGCACAAGACGAAGCAGAGATCGTGGATCTCGACTCCTTTTTGGGTTTTTGGGATTATGTAATGGGCATGGGATGTCGGCCCATGGGTTTACCCATGCTTAGGCCCAATTTTGTAATGTATAAATAGATATATAGAAAATGTAAGGAGGGTGATAGCGAAAGAGAAGGCATCTATGTGATGTAAGGTCGATAATTTAAGTGCTAAGTACAAGTAGGGTTTTGTAAATTATTTGTGCCTACTGTAAGAGACTTGCAGAGCTAGGTGCAAGAGGTAGCAACATACTGTGAAGTGATTTGTGATGTAATGCAAGGAAGAAGGATCTAGCTAGTTGCGTATATCTTCTGTCCTATGCGAAGTAGGGTTTTGAGGCTCTGTGCATGTAACCTATTGAAGAAGATTTTGTGAATGTCTCCCAAGAGTGGGGGTGAACCACGTAAATACTATTGTATTCTACTCTATGTGATGTTCTGATGTATTTAATTGTTATTTTTCTAAGTTCTTGGTATATATAGATGAATAAATATGTTCATGCTTTGTGCTTATGATGAATCTGGATGTTATATATGACCTATATGAATGTGCTTAGTGCTTGATTTGCTAGATATGATCCATTTACTTATGCTAAGTGCTTAAATACACTAGATCAGGGTGAATGTTGCAATGCTTTGTTTTAATTGCGAAGTAGATATTGGCTGAATATTGATGAATTGACGGTGCCAAGTTCTCTATTAAGTATTATAATCACAGATCTGTGTCCCAACTAAAGTTGCATACACCTGAGTCATGCAACCACCCCTGCCTCTACCTTGAGTGAGACTTCATCTGCTTCGTAGGTGTTGCCAAAATGGTCGGTAATTAGGGTTTTGTTGGTGCGTTGTTGTAGTGTTGAACCCTGGGTCTGCCCCTGTGCCAACAAATGGTTCTGTTGTCGGGACCTGAAACTGTGATTGTTGGGAATTGAAGTAAAGAAAAGATAAGCTCTATGCATAGATTTAATTATGAAGTACGTAATATCGAACCTAAAACTGCGATTGCTGGGAATGGAGGAAAAGAAGCTTTGTGCAAAGACCTGACCTAGAATTGTGAAAGCTCTGTGCATAGATCTCTCACTCTAGTGCGCAACATTCTACTTGATTTGTGAAGCTCTATGCTAAGGAAAAGAAGTCTGATCTGAATAAAAGAGGTAAGATATAAATGCTTTGTGCTTTAAGAAAGGTAAAAGTAAAAAGTTTTCCTTAAAAAGGTAATATTTGGAAGCTCTGTGCTCTGATAAAGGTAAGAATAGTGAAAAGTTCTATATTTGGAAGCTTTGTTCTTTGAAAAAGTAAGATAAGTGGAATTTTTTGTTTCTAAAGTATGGATCTAGGTATGTTTGATAGAGTCTGTCCTAGTTTGAAAACTAGGGTAATGATAGATGAAAGAAGGTTTGATATGAGTAGATCTGATAAAAATAGTGCAAGATATGTTATACCTATGCATAGAAAGAATGTCTGGACTAACAAATGGATGCAGGATCCCAGAAATAATTTTTTGCAGTTTAGCCACTATGATCCTAGCGTGCAGTATGGGAAAGGATAGGGATCATTTAAAAGAAAGAGGGGATTAACCCTCTGTTACAGTTGCAGAAGAGTGGGACATCTTGCTAAGGAATGCCCTGGAAGAAGACCTCGTTGTCTTTGTTGCAAAGCTATGAACCATGAAATATTGGATTTCCCTAGAATGATTGCTAAAGTTGAAAGAATGAATCTGAATCAAGAAAACCCTAAGGCAGATCCAGACACTAAGATTATGATAGAATTCGAGAAAGAATAAGAGAAAGTATTTCTACAGATGAAAGAAACCCTGAATGATCACTGACATGTCATATTACAAGAGATATTCAAAGAAAAAGAATGCCTTGAAGCAAGAATAGGAGACTTTGAAATTGACTATGTTCTATATGAAGAAACACTGGTGAATATCATGATAGAGAGAACTTGGGAAGCTATAGGGAGGCCTGCTATGGTTCCTTCATTAGGAGGGATAGGATTATTCAAAGGAAAGTTGAAAAAACTACGTGGGAGGCTCACTCAGATATCTATGAATGCAAATGGAACTTCGACGGAAGAAGATTTTGAGATTATTAAATTTATTGAAGACAACGCCCCATTTACCATGCTACTAGGAAAACCTTGGATTGAAAGAGATAAGGCCAGAAGGTAAGAATAAAAGGAATTTTTATAATAGAAGAAGCAAGAGTTAAAAGAATTCATGACCAGAAGGATCACACACTTGATTTAAGAACAAAAGAACATATTGAAGTTATTCAACTCCAGAGACCCAGATATCGAAGTTGCAAGAACACTAGAAGACCCACAAAAGATTGGAGCACCTATTCTAGATAAAAGAGAAGGATCACCCTCGAATCTTAAGAAAGAATATCAACAACGCAAAGTAACTATGCCACAAGAGGATAAGAATTAGAATGGAAAAAGGCATAATGAGATGAAGCTCATTGGAAAGAAGGCTCGAAAACTAAGTAAGAAGAAGGCTAAGTTCGAAAAGTTACAGAAAGATCCAGAAGGAACCTCACAGAAGGAAAATTTGCAAAAATGGAACTTCGTCAGGTTATCAGAACAACGACACATGGAACTTCGTCGTGGTGAAGCAATATAGCCATTGGGGACATTGTAACCATTAGATCAATGCTCCGAATGGACATAAATGCATTTATGGTTCACCATCGAACCGTTGCACCATGCCATAACGAACAAAATAGAGTTAATGAGGCTTCTTAACCTTTCCAAGTGACCCATTGATGAGATACCTATTTATTCTGTCACGCCATGCATTGAGAACAATTTTTATAACCAAGAGTTTGAGCCCACAGACTGATTTGATATTGCACAGTGATCATTGCATTGTTTCCATTGTAGTGTCTAAGTTAATCTGACTTCGATCTACTTAATCCTGAGCGTGTATGTCCGAGGAGCTCAACGCAATCGAAGAATATATGACAGAAGTAGTCCTCGACCTAAGAACTGAAAGAGTCATGTCAGAGAGAGGATTATATGTAGGTTTACAGGCTTCATCCACGAGAATAGTACAAGCATCTCCATCGACTACTCACGAAGCTATACCATTCCGACCAGCAGATGAAAAGCGAACCAAGCACATGTATGATCTCGTGAATGCTAAATTTATCCCAAGCATATTACCCGCCTATCTACCACCTCTAAGCGATGCAATAAATCGAGACAGTGTGCCCAGATATTTTGAGTACGCCTTGGTCATTGCGTACCTCCCGAAGGGGATACGCGCAGTTCACGTAGACCAAGATAAGATTGCAGTGTTGAAGTTTAGTGACTTCAAACTTGGAGATCGCAAAGTCTATAGCATGCTCGCCCCGCATAAGTATCTAACCAGAATGAAATGGAAAAATTCGAAGATAATCCCTCAGTCATGGACCCATAACATCACACAGTCCACCCTGCTCAACATCATGAAAATTCCCCACTGCGGAAGACACCAAGAGGTGAATGCATGTGTCAAGTTGATGTTGTCTTGTTAACATGGTGGTTATTTGTGGCTAAACCATCGCATAAAAGTCGACCTGACGATGATCAATCAGATCACAGGGTTGAGTATGCAAGGCCCTGACCCACAGGATTTCTATCCTAGAAAATCCATGGACCACGCTCTCGCACAAAGGATCAAGGACACTTGTGGTGATGTCGAGAAGGGGACACAAGGCTACAAGGTAGTTTCTATGCAAGGTGGTGCAGTGCACCTCACCTGTCAATTGATTGCAGGGAAGTTAGTACACAAGAACCGACCAACCCAAGTCACCGGCTTTGTAGTCGACCTCGCAAGGAAGTGCGTGGAGGGCCTACAAATGAATTGGGTGAAGTATCTGGTGAACCAGTTGGAACTCGACTACAGAGAAGTGAAAGATCAAGGATACAAATTCCACTTTAGTTGTCTCTTGATCCTAATTGCTTTTATTCCCTGGGAGATGTCAGAAGGTGCGACCTTCCCGGACATCGAGCCATTTGAACCACTGGCCATGAAGTTCAGTACACTATGATATTCAAGTGACATGAATAAGCAATGGTAGTCAAATGTAGTGTTCCATACATACTATAATGATGCAGGAGCATCCCTCACGACAAGCAAAACGAACGTGGAAGCAGATGACAACTGGAAGACGTCCAGCGCAAGTTTTTGAATTTTTAAATTTTCCCTTGAAGTTGATGCACTGAACATAAATGATATCATTTAATTTGGCGCCTTGGAAAAAATGTAATCATACCTCGAGCCATACGCTCTCGTCTGAGATAGACAGAGGCATTTATAGTAGTAGTNGCAGGTAGATAGAATTGAATTCTTAGATTAGATAGTTCTAGAAGGAAGAGGGAAAACCGAAAATAGACACCCTCATTTGTATCATTGTAACATTAACAGGAATTAGCAAATCTAGAGCATAGGAGAATAGCAGAGAGTTGTAGAAAACACCCATGTACAGATCTTGAATTAATAGAAGAAGTTGATTTAGATTCATGGTTGTTGTGTTATTCTCTGTGTATGTGTGTTGAATGCTCTACTTATGAGAATTACTTCCTGTTGTGCATTTGTTATCATGTTGTGTGTATGATTTCATGTGTCGAGATTGAAATCTGAGAGGAAGTGAGGTGAGTTACAATTGTTTCTCTTTTGAGAGAGGATTCCTACAAGGAGTGCAGTCGAAGTCGTCCGCAAGGAGTGCGTTGACAGAAGGCTCAGGGAGTTAAACTCTTGTTCTCAAAGCACTCAGAAGTGAGAGTGGGTTGCTAAAGCCGTGCAAGGAGTGCGCAGGCTAAGGAGAGTCTCAGTCGTGACACTGAGCGAAGTATTGAAGGACTACTGCTACGGTAGGCGTAGAGTCAAAGGAAGTTCGAACAGTTGAAGTGTTCACAGGTTTTGCTGCAAGGAGTGCGCGCAAAGAACCTCGTTGAGGTTGAAGTAATTTAGAAAAGCTCAGGAAGGATAGGCCTCTGATTCGCTGAAGATCAGTGTAGATAAGTGTGACTTGAAGTCAGGAAGAAATGTCTCAAGTTGACAAAAAGGTGAAGGAATCTCATGGAAAGACACTTTGTTCATCTCGTGGATTACCCAAGGAAGAACGGACGGTCGAAATTCTCTGAGGAGATTTCGTGAAGTCTCGAGGATCGTTAGATCTTGCAGAGGTGCAAGGAGGTTACGGAGAGAAGGTCCGAAGGGTTTGAAGCTCAGGAGGGGCAGAGCCGTCGATTCCGATTCATAGGAGCCGTAGGATCTACACGTGGTATCGTGTATCGGGGACTCGCGAGTTGAAGCCCCAAAATTTGTGCAACAAGAGTAGCGATATCACGAGGATGTGATATCCGTACAAAATCCGAGCCGTTCGTCGTGGAGGACGCGTGTAAGGATATCCTCACATCTCGGAGACTCGGACATTGGAATACTGAAAGGGAAGCCCTTCAGTTTCGAGAGTGGTGAAGTGGCGAGAAGGCTAGGAGCCGTCCATATGAGAAGGACAGGTGGCAGAGATCGAGAGATCTCACGAACTTGGAAGCTCGCAGGGTGAGAGCTCAAATATTGGGTACTACAAGTCACGAGGACGCGAGGCGCGAGAAGGAGGATAACCGTTGGATCCGGATCGTAGGAGGACCATTGGATCCATGAGTGGGATCGTGTATCGGAGCCTCGTAAGAAACGACTCGAGAATTCGGTCACAGGGATCGTGAGATCGCGAGAAGAGATATCTCGACAGCTGGAGGACAGTGTGGGCCATAGTGAAGCCGGTGAGTGGAATACAGGTGGCACGAATCCCTCGGGATATCACCGTGAGAAGTCCCAAAGTATTGGCATTAGGATTCGCGAGTCATGAAGTGCCAAGAGTCGAGGTTCGTGTGGACATGCGTGGCAGAGCATAGGTGGGGGGGCCCGCGTATTCGACAGGTGGACACGTGCTTCCTGGAGATAGAAGTCAACATTCCGTTGAATTCTCGCATCTCGGGGGTTCACAGAATAGGAGGGTGAAAACTCGAAGGTTCAACTAGCGAGGTTGGGAGGTTGCAAGGTTGCGAGTAGCGAAATCCGTCAAGGGAGGAGTCAGCCTAGCATTGACCTTTCGCGTCTCGGAGGATCGCAACGGGAGGCACAAGAGTTCGACTCACGAAGGTGCGAGTTGCGAGAGGCGCTAACATATAAGCCTAGCCCTCAGTTGCATGTGGTGGGGCACTAATAAGGGAAGGAGCTATACCCGTATCGCCAGGTTGGGTATCGCAAGACTAGAAAGGAAGAGTTGGGGACTTTGAGTCACGAACTCGCGAGATAGCGAGATTTAGCTGATCTCCTGGTGGTAAAGGGGAGACCTCGGGGAAATATTGTTGTGGGTGCATATTTCCCGATAGGGAAATAGAAGGACCTTGGGGTTCTTCGGGCGAGAAGGAAGAAGATCCTGTGAGAGCAGACGTGCCTGGGTGGTGCGCCCCGCGTCAAAGTGGTATCAGAGCATTAGAAAAGATTCTTTGCTTTCTGTAGCAGAGGACAAGGAGAATTCACCATGCTGTCAAGGAGAAGGGGTAGACAATCACCTGATTCAAAGGAGGAAAGGGAATTGTCCAGAGAGAGAGGTAGACAAGTGCAGAATTTAGACATGGAGAGGAAAATACGAAATCTTCGTGCCAGAATGGAGGACATGGAGACATCACAAAGGCGCAAAGCTGATGTAGGAGATATCAGTGAATCCGAAGATGAAGAGGATGCTGGAAACGGAGGAGGAGAAATCCCAGCGGAAGATGCAGTGAGTGAACGTTTACTTAAAGTTGTTGCAAGAATGAGTACAAAGGTAAAAATGGACATTCCAGTTTATGAGAGAAATCTGGATGCGGAAGAGCTGCTAGATTGGATTCTAGCTCTAGACACTTACTTCGATTATGAAGATATCGAAGATGATAAGAAAGTCAGACATGCCGTCATGAGATTAAAAGGACATGTAGCCTTGTGGTGGGATGAGCTACAAGCTGACAGGCATTGCCAAGGCAAGCAGAAAATTAAGAGCTGGGACAGGATGATTGCAAAGATGAAGGAAAAATCCATTCCCAGGGACTATCAAATTTCTCTGTTCAGGAGGATGCAAAACCTGAGACAGAAGCTGATGACAGTGAATGAGTATACTGAGGAATTTTATAGGTTGAATATCAGGGCAGGTCATCGCGAAATAAAATACAAAAAGGTGGCCAGGTATATGAATGGCCCGAGGTATGAAATTCAGGATGAAATAAATATGGCAACCATCTGAACAGTGGAGGATGTCTATCAAATGGCTTTGAAAGCTGAAGAGAAGCTGAGCCGTAAGAAAAGTCAGTGAGGCAGAGGCAGGAATCAGCCCAAAGGCAAATCGGTTTCCCAAGGATGATAAAGCAGGGATATTTTGTCTTTCTGTAAATTATCATAGCCTCCAAATGTAATGCAAATTTTTAAGTGTCAAGTATCGAGGACCAGAATCAAGACCAAGCGCCAAGCCACGAGGAAGCTACACCGAGAGGCTAAATGACGACAAAATGCCAAGTGCCGGAGCCTGCATGCATTGGTTGTTAGGTGTCGAGACTGCCAGTGCAAGTTACTGGCATTCATCAAAGCTCGACACATTGACCAAGTGCCAAGTCTCGTTCAAGCACAAGCTACGATCAAGGGAGAACCCATTACCATAATTGCAAGTCTCAAGGTTTAGAATTCTCATGATACAGAGTTGGGAGGTAGGATATCGAAGACTTGAAACATAATAGGAAGCTTTATTCTATTATTCTGCTCTTGGATTATCATTCATTTTCGACATCGCAGAGCATCCCCGGATTGAGTTTCTGAAAGTGCAGCAATGGCCAAG
>JASDQU010710365.1:0-27801 GCA_032191745.1 Picea mariana
GTGTACATGGGTAGGGTATGTGTGCATAGCTAGCGGACACATATCTCATGCATGTACTAACGATAAACAATCATTGCCTCTAGTGCATAGTTCCTATATGATCACCAAGACATGTAGGACAACAGATCAAGTAATGCATCATTTAATAATCTTAACGAACTAAATTACACTAATTCATCAATCACGCATTGTCACACTTAAAATATCAATAGGAAATCAAAGAGGGTTTTAAACATGGTAGGAACCAAGTGAGTAAACAATAGTGGCATCTCTAATCCCCAATCAGTATTCTCAACTAGCATCGAAGCATCTTTCCTTCCTAACCTACTTCCATCTTCCATCCTATCCTTTCCTTTGTTGGACTAAGATGGAGCGTCAACTATATTGACCTAACTCCAGATAGAACCCATAAGCGGAAGTGTCATACATCTTGACCAAGCTTCCCCAATAGGCAACTCGCAGTCGTCATCACACGTCTAGGGGAGCGTGACTTCACACAACCCTCCCACGACTCTAGGTTTCAGAGGACAAACGGTGGGAAATACTTCCACCCTTCCTCATAGAACTAGGGTCAACACCCTACATCGAGCCATACTGTGCAACTACTGTTCTTAGAGTCACGTCATCAAACAACCACTCTGGGAAAGTCATGTCCTGTCAAAACCACACTTACCACAGATCATAGCAATATTTGAAACCATAAATTAAATCAAAATTACAACTTATAACATACATTATCTTCTTGATGTCTACGACATCCCAATTACCTCAATACTATAGTCATTTTGCTATCACATAGCTCATCATGATGTACATTAGTTTCACCAATAACACATATTGATGCAGATACATCACAAATTTATATAATAATCCATATTTGCATTGACACTCAATTAAGAAATGTATTCCTATTTACATCATGCATTGCATCTATTATACATTCACAGCATAACTTGAATTGGTATACATGTACCAAACTTACCCATTTTAATTTTTATGTTTAAATAATCAAATAACTATCTTTGTCATGAGCATATATCATGTAACATACAAATAGGTCTAGAGGTACACATCTCAATGTCTAACAAAGTCTAACTGACTCAAAATATGTAAATTTTGAATTATTAAGATTAGTAAACAACAATGTTCTAACTACCTAAGGTCAAAATATGGGGCGTTACAACCATTCAATACAAAATATACCCAATAGGCCAACTGGAGCAAGTGGAAGTGAACCTAGAAGGAGTAAAAACAAAGGGTCCTCACTTTGAGGTCATATAAATTATGGATGAATCTGATCCATACCCTGCATTACTTAGCATTGATTGGTCCTTTGATAATAATGCAGTGTTGAAATTAAAGAAGAGATAGATGTCATTTGAAATAGACACCCTGCGCATGGCCGTGCCACTCCATCCATATGAAGGTGACTGATACAATGAAACAATGGATGAGGATACGTAGAGCTCAGCTATTGAGAACATATACATGATCATAGGCTATAGGGATGACTACATCAACCCCAATATAGATGGTGAATTAAGTTGGTGAAGTGTCAACTCTTATGAAACGGATTTCGAGGATGCCATGGGTAGGTGGAAAAACAATCTATATGAAGTATCAACAATGAGGTTCACACATATCTCTGTAGAGGAGGGTGAGGAAACATTTGGATCATATCAATTTGATGGATCAGAGCTAATAAATACATTTATTGCATGGATACAACACACTCTCGAGAATCATAGGGCTCGTGCACTTGATACAGTACTCATGGGAATTCATGTGCATTGGTGGGATGCACATCGGGAACCCTATCATGAATGGGTATTTATCGAGGCATCCATGTAGGAAAGGTTCACACCTGATATGGAAATTCGTCAATATATGTGTTCTTGTAAATGATGGTGGATAGACATGCATTTGCATTAGGCACGCCACCGATACTTGCTAAAGCCAAAAATAAGGATTCTAAAGAAGGCTACTCTCCCAGAACCTGGGGTTACCAACAAACATAAAAATAATCAAATTTGCAAGGAGGGATTCTGCTACAACATCTCTACTCAAAGAAATACCTTTGGCTCATCTTGTCACCGCTAAATCCATTGTGAAAACAAATGAAGTCCATAATAATCACATAGTTAGAGATACTCGAGAGATCATATGGGTAGGACGGATATGAGTGAAGAAGCATTGCATCCTACTTGGGTTCACTACACTTTCGTAGAAAATCGAAACCCATACAAGGAGGCACAAGACACATGTGTGACACACCCCGATGGATCACATGTGCACATGTATGGAGAGGTCCCTATCACACTTTGGGCCCCATGGTCCTAGGCTTCTCACACATCAAGATGGTGATGTTTCTATTATATAGTACCTACATAAAACATCATTCACAAAGACACCAACAATAGACCTTCCTTCATCTATAAAAAGGCCTATAGATGGAGTGATATGGCAATAAAATTGGTCATCATCTACAATTTACTATCTAAGGAGTGATATGTTTATGAGATCATCAACGTTGGTGGTAATATCTCATGAAACATCCAATCATTTCAAAAGGTGACGGGATTGTTGGAATACGGTATAGTTAAATAAGGCAAAAGATAGTGGTGGTTTCTCCTAGCACACCCCCTTCACAGTACACACTTGGTAACTTTCCATTTTATCCATTAATGCTAGAAATATATATATATACCTTCCTCCATCTATAAAAATTCCCCCAATATTAGTCGAAAGGGAACAAAAGAAAAACAGTGAAAACAAACATATGCCTGTCCCTAACCATAACATTTCTAGGATCTTAGCAAAGTAATTCCCATGACCTTTTCAAGTAGACCACATGGCTGGTAGATCCATGTTTTCCACCAACCAATAAATAGAAGAACCAACAATGCCTTGTCATGTGAATTTCATGGGTTCCCGGAAAAGGAGGGTATAGGATGTCCAATTTTCCAATTATAATGTCCAGACCCCAGGAAGTTCCCCACCTTGGACTTACACCATTATGCCTACACCATTCGCAGTGCAGACAATAATTAATTAGTACTTACACAAGAGTGGTCCGAACTTCTTATACAAGCGGGCATTCTGCCCCTTATTAACTATCCTCACTTTTGGCATAACATGATTGTCACCCTGTGTGTCCTCCTATTACTCACTTGCATACATGATGGGTATTTTTTTCTAGGGGGAAAGTATCTAGTCATTACAAGTCTACCCATGCAGGGCGATGAGTCAGAGAAAGCCTTAACCGCTAAATATGTTTCCCAACAAGAAATGTACGACACATGTATTTCCTATCGTGGTAGGCGTGGAGTAATCATTTCGGAAATCAATGCCCGACCAATTCACTTTTTTATGAAGCTCATAGCCTGCAAAATCCTACACAACTATACCAAGGAAGAGTGTCCATTTGGGGTCATCATTGTATCTTAAACATGCATTGTCGGGGTTCAAATGGCATGGGATTGATATGTGTTGAATAAATTCATTGATGGTTGCTTAGATACCCAAAATTTCAGCATAGAGTTTCATTGCAATTGGATTTTACTACTTCTAGCTATGGTTCTCTGGAAACCTCCTCGGGGTTTTGAACGATCTATTGGAAGTTGACGTGCCTTTGAAGCTCCCCATTTACTGTGACTGCATGAGAGAAAGGGTCCTCACACCCAATATTATAACAATGAGTTGTTTCATGAATGGTACCAACATCTTATCTAGGAAACTACTTCGCAAGAATGCATTCTGCTCACCCTCATGGCTAAGTATGATGAATACATCTTATTTGAATATACTTTTCACAATGTGTTCATATATCCCATTGATGATAAGGGAAATGCAATGACACTCCTCCCTTTCTGTATTACCAAAGAATACATCTAGGAAGGCGTGGTCGAATGGCCCCCACATATTCAACCACTTCCAACTAAGGACACTACTACTCTAGAGATGCACACTAAGCACAATCAGGACTAAAACAAGGCTGAAGCTGAACGACAATGAACGTAGCACATGACCTCGTAGGGTAGGGGTTATAATATTGATGAGGCCGACAATCTCTCTCAATACCCCTAGCCTGTGTAGTCACAAGTTCAATCCACCCTAGTTATGGCCAAGCTTCAGCGAAATGGCCCCTCCATTTGCAGTTCCTTTCCTTCCACACAAAAAGGATCTATCCAGATGATGTAAGGCATGGAAACATTAATAGATGCCTTAAAATTACAATTTTTTCTACAACAACAAGTGCATTTTGAGGTTATGCATAATGTCGACTGTTTTTATCAAGATCTAGGGGGTGCAACACCAGTACCGGAAAACACTCTATGGTTGCTAGCTTCCGAAACAAATTCCAGTGCCTATGCTTGACTCTTTCAAGTGAATTCCCCAACATTACTTATAGTAAATGCCAATCGAGGTGGTATGTCTTTGGAACCCATCCCAACTCCCCTAATACAAGATTGTGTTTCCACCCTTGTCTCTGAATTGGGTGAGCGTAATGACCAGCTAGATCAATACCATGCATAATTATAGATCCAACACCAAGTTGAAATCACCACACACAATCAAACACACAAGAAATACCAAAAGGATATTCAAGATCATAAATCATTACAAAGGTGTTATGAAAAATAAAGGGTGACACACACAACTGCTTAGGCCCAATACGTTGAGGTCAATACAATGTTTAGTAACCTTGTTGTTGTCATAGATAGCTTATATGCACAAATTTCTACAAATTATGCACATGGATGCAACATCCCTCTAAAATTTAAGCTCTTAGTGGTAAAATATCTCTTGCAACACCTCAAATCACAACTCACATCCCTTTTTCAACCAATTCACCACACTGATCCACCTACCTAGCAACTCCATACACTATTTAAATTATCAAAAGTGGCTCTCCACATTAGCCAACGCCAGTTGGAAGCATTCTCCAAACTGGTTGATTGCAAATTCACCATGTGGACCCATATATAAACCCCACCATAAGTATCTACAATCACAGATCGGGTTCGCGATACTGAATTAGAGGTCACACAACAAAAGTGCGATGTAACTAATTTTCATCCAAGGGAGTGTGCCACTAAGATGTTGGCTATCACAAAAACAACAAAGGATATCACTGTAGCACGGGTCGAGCAACATAATATGTCAGATATGATCTCGTTTACAGCTGACAAAGCCTTGAACTAGTTTACTCAGCTCTCCGATGTGCAAGCTTTTGTCGGAATTGTCATCGAGAAACTCAAGAACACAGACTTGACAACCTATCAGGTCACAACTGTGGAAGTAGAAGTGGCTATCCAACTTACACAAAAGATTTAGGACCACTTTACTGAGCTCGAGCACCAATTTCATGAATTCGTGAAAGAAATCAAAAGAAATATGTTTTTTGTTGCAGAGGTAATTCTCTAAATCTATTGGCTCGAGGATGAGCCAAGTAATAGTGGTGGGGGGCTATTAGCACCCAAAGTTTTGGGTTCATTTTGTGCATGTGAAAAACAAAGTTTTGTGCGCTCATTCCAAAGTTTTACGTGCGCCTAAGGTAATGCACAAAGAATGACAAGGAGTGCACATTGAACCAAGTTTTAATAGTGCATGACAAGCCCAAAAAATTATCGAACATGTGCTAGTCCTATTTTTGATGTGCAACAAAAATCAACAAGACGTACGCCATAATCAAGAAAGGAATCATAGGGAAATCCTCTTGAATTATTATTTACAGTAGCACAAGGGATCGTGGAGATGACAAAACATATATAGTAGGGTGGTTAATATTTCCTTGATTCCTGAAGGATATGTGGACTGCAGGTAGGTGCAAGGACCATGTGAGGAATTTTTCCTAGTCGTGCGATTTTTGGAGCGGATAAAAAAGAGACAAAGCTCCCGAGTAGAGAAATTTATAAAATCAAGTAGTGATATCATAAATGGGGATAATTGGATGTTTATAGGAGATCCATTGATTCCTTGGTATCATGATCACTCTTATCTTGTTGTAATACTGTAATTCTTCTGAATATATTCCTAAGTATTTAATATGTTTGAAGTCTTGAGAGAATGCACATTGTGCAGTGTGTTGTATTCCTGAGTATTTACATAAACAAACATATCAATTTTTGTGGCTTTCATATATACTATTGTTAATGTATGCCTCTATTGTAATGGAATGAATCCAATAATAAAGATGTGACAATTCTGATCTATTATGTGTCTATCATGTATAAGTTGGATATGTGTGTGTATTGTTTTACTTCTTATTCCTAATAACTTGACATCTATGAGTTGCATGAATTCCAACCCAGATGGATGTTTGTGTGTTTAGCCTTCATCTTTGTCACAAGAAATTATGGTCTATGTGATCCTCTCTGCATCTCATATGAGACCTTCATCGAACTTGGTCGAGGATTGAGATGTCGATGCTCTGGGGTTTTGTTGATCAACTATGGATGAACCCTAGGTATAAACTCCACAACGGTAAGAAGGATATGCACAACATGGAATAAAATGCCCAAAAAGTGAGCCATATTCAAAATGGATTACTATGCAACGTGAGCCATCTTTGTGTTCTTTCAATCGAGCATGCAAAGCTTATCTAGGAAGATCATTACATTCAGATGGAAGGAGAAATTTCGTGTGGACAAAATAGTGGAAATACTGCAAAAAACAAAAAATTGGTCGTAGATTAGATAATATGTTTGCTAGTACATCAGATCTTGCACTTCCTGTTCCATTTCCAAACTTTCCATTAAGAAATAGGGGCTATACACCCCTCTTCCTAATCTCGATAGGAATTGGGATTCCATATCCATGAATTACATGTCTGGTCTACCTTCAACCAAGCATGGGAATGACTATGTCTTCGTGGTCGTTGATTGATTCTCTAAGATGGAAATTTTGACACCCTACAAGAAGATAATCACATCCAAGGTCCTTGGTAATCTCTTCTTCGAATGTCTTTAGGTTCATTTTGGGCTCCCGTGGACCATTATTTTAGATCGATATAGTAGGTTCCTTATTAATTTTTGGCCTAGCCTATGGTCAATGATGGACACCAAGCTAACCAAATTGACTTCCTTCCACCCACAAACTAATGGAAAAATAAAGGTGGTCAACATGATGATTGTCCATATCCTGAGGTTGTACAATTCAAAACATCCACACACATGAGATGAGAGCCTTCTTTAAATTCAACATAGCTACAACAAATCCCTCCACAGCTCTATTGGCCACATCCTTTTTCATATGTGCTTGGGGTTCCAACCATTGGCCCCCATTGATGTAGCTCTACCCATTATAGCTGCACATGAAGAGTCCTCCCATGCTTAGATTCAGGTTTATCAAGGAACCAAATTTTTTGATCAAATCAAGCACATTCAACAACAAGTTCATGAAACTTTTCAAAAATCCAACGCCAAGTACAAGTAGCGCCATGATCAACATGGGGTACAACACAACTTTCAAGTGGGTGATAAGATATGGTTTCATTTGTAGAAAGAGAACCTAATAGGACCCCATCAAAATCTCCTCCCACTTCGATACGAGCCTTACACCATTACCAAGGTTGTGGGTGAGAATTATTTTGAATCAAGTATTCCCCCTTTCCTTGGCTTGCACCCAATATTTAATGTGGAACTTCTTCGCCCATATTTTCCACCTCTCCTGGACACTTCAGACACGTCCAAGCACTTGGCCCCTATAGAAATCAATCCTAACTACATTGAATAGGTGACATTTTATCATATCATGGAAACCAATATGAAGGGAACCCAGCAACAGAACATCCAACTCTATCAGGTCATCAAAGCATGGAAACTTCTTCACCATGGCAAGTGGCTCACCAGGAGTCAGATTCAACTGAAGATTCCCCATCTAGTTAAGGAAATTGAAGCAATGGGGACCATTTCTTCCTAAGAGGGTAGGAATTATCCAAGTGGATACTAGTGGCCACCCACGTGTTCCACTAATTCAGAATGGTTCCACATATTGGAAGTTTTTCTATGGTTTTTTGGGTCCCAAACTTCCGAGGTCATTTTGATGCCCTAAACGATGTTATTTTGGCTCAACATCATCTGCATGTACATAAATATGGATGCTAGGATGAACATACTATTTACTCCTCAATTAGACCTTTCTGATGAGGTACCGATCACCACAAATGAAGATCATTTGCAAAAGTTGTTCCCTTAGGAAGTTGACATATCAACTAACTACATCGAGGCCCACAAACCTTTTGGTGTTTCATATTTCGGGGTTATACTTTGGATGTTTATATTTTTATTATTGATGATTTATGTTAAAAGGCCTTTTCAGTCTCTTTGTAATCATCTTCTTGTGAATGAGTGTAGTCATCACATCTATATCTTTAAATATAAGCTACCACCATTCTAGCTAGCTTATGTGCTTTGGATTTTTACAGTCTTATGTATTCCATGCAATCATTAATAGAATCTGAGTTTAACTATATATATATTTTTATTGCAATATCTCTTTATGTTTCCTTGTTATATATTTTCCTTCATTTTGTTCTCAAAATAATCCGGATCATTCCAAAATAAGGATAATATTAAAAATATTATTACAACAAAATTGAAGGAAAAATTGTGGTGTAATAAAGAGTTAGAGGGGAAAAGGAAATTAAGATATTATAAGGATGTGACCAACCCTAATCTAGAAGATCAAAATTATCTCTCTATATTGACTAGCGTAACGAAGAAAATAAACGTTGCTAAAATAAGAACAAATTCTCATGATATTTATAGTGAAATTGGGCATTGATCAATTCCCAAAATGTCGTGGGATGGAAGAGTCTATAACCTTTGTGATGATAAGAGGGTTGAAGATGAAAAACACTTTTTCTTATATTTTCTAGCATATACCTAGATTATATCTCATTTTTAAAATATTTGTCACACTACCAACCTTCTTAACCTTTTTACTCAATAAACCTATGGTGATCTTGGAGCACTTCTCTTAATACTTTTCGAGCATAGACATAAAATTCTAAAGAATTCAATGTAATATCTTACCTTCTTCAGGTATGATAGAACAAATTTGGTCTTAGTGGACGTTAATCACCATCATCATCATCGTCATGTATATTATATTGTAACGTTTTCACAATTGCATTGACTTCTATATTCCTTTCTTAGTAACAATCTTTTAGACCATTTTGAGACTACATACAAAATAAAAAGCAGTGTTGGAATAAAGAGATGACACAATTTCTACCACTGAAGAGATCAAAGATAGGCATCCTTCTAGCCCCACAATTAAATCATCCCTATCAAAGGACCATCAAGACTAAAATAAATTCCATCCATTCAGAATACATTGTCTCTGTCTACACCTAAATATACTTGTAGACAATATTAGGTATTATTTCAAAGTCCCTAAGAATTGTAGAATCAACTATAAACAAACACAAAAAATGTGATAAATATATTACGATTTCATAGCCTTCTCCACTCTAAAATATGATGAACATTTCTTCTACAAAATAAAATGTTCAAATGTAACTTTCTTTGAAAAGTTTCAACACCCCTCATCTTCCCCAAAAGTTTGGGGTAAACTAGTTAGAGGAAATTATGTATTATTAGGATAACTGGATTTCCTTTTCTATTTTCATTTGTCCTTTTTTCACACAACATGAAGCGGGATAACGAATAACTTGGATGTTGATACAAAACAATAGATAATAATAATCACATAATTGAAACAAAATGTAACAACAAATTACATGTGCATTAAATAAGACCAAATACTATGTAACTAGATTTATCAAAACATAACGTTAATATTACCTCTATCAACTAGTGTCTAATCTGCAATAAATAGGATGTTTTTACATCCTCACCAATCCATTCTCTCATACAAGTACTCTACAAGATCGAGGACATGATTGTCCTCTCCCTCCAAAAAATCACATATCTCTCTATTGATCGGAGTACATAGCCACTCCGGCTAGCCCCTCTTGGGAAAAATCTCCCCCCACATGTGCATACGCACTTCAGTCATAGGCTTAGGAGGGAAGCGGGGTATTGTCATAGAGTGACATGAAACCTCTCAAAAAATAATGTAAACAACTCGGATGCAAATGGGAATAATAACCTTCCATTAAAAATACAGCAACAACGATCTAATGAGAAACAAAATAGGTGCAAAAAAATATCCAACCAACTAATCAGTCAAGGCCTTTGAACTAAACTATCTACATAGTACATCAATGAGAAACTAATGTGCTACCCATGATAGGTAAAGTGTTCTATTTCCATGACAATAAGGAACACTCATCTAACCTCCTCTTCACCAAATGCACCTATCTACAACTTACCACTAGCAACCTGGAAGTATGTAGTGGAAACAATGTCTGCACTAAGATATCCCTGCACATATTCTAGTTGAATCTCTCCTATAATGTCAGGAAGTATATAATGGAAATAAGGCCACCCACCCCCTGCCAACACACACACACACTAGAAAACCAAGTGATAAAATAAATATCCTCCTCTGTGGGATGATACCACAGATTGAGATTGACCCTAAATGCATGTCGAGCATGATTCCAATGATGGATCAACTCCTGTAAAAATGAAGAATTCCACATAAGGGATGTATCCTCCTCATAAAACATGAGGAGGTTGACATTCCTCAAAAGGAAACAAGTTTGTGGTGCAATAGGGTGAGGGATCCTCTCCCTCTCCCTCCCTCTAGCCTCCCACTCATAAACAAAGTTATATTTGTCAATTTGTTGCTCCTATGCTCATTATTGTCATATCTTATTCACACACAATTCTTTTTAGGAACACACACACACACACACACACACACACATATATGAAACAAACTGAAATGATAAAAAACACACATATATAACCATTTTGTATTTATCAAAAGACTAAAATTAATTTGTGTTTAAAAAACAAATGTGGTAAAATAATTAATGTGCCTTTAATAATTCATACACATTGTTACTAGTGCACTTTATTAGAAAACATGCATTGTCGTCGCTTCTCTATGTTATTTGGCATAATGGTGCTACATTTTTCATTAAATGCATTGATATGCACTATTAAGGTGCACTGATAAGTTCGATGGTTCATGTTTACAATTTTTACGGTGCTCCCTGTTGTATGGCGCACCAGTTCTATGTTAGTAATTAAATGCACTAGTATGCTAATTATTATATGTGTGGTTTGATGCAGTGCATTGATGCATGTTATTCTATATAACGCATTGGTTTTTGGTGCCTTGTCTAACACAATATGCACCATTAAGCTACATCAGTAAGTTTGATGCTCCATGTTGATTGGAGCCCTAGTGTTTATTTTTAGCGGTGCATTGTATTTTATAATGCACTGGTCACAAGGTGTTAGGTTTTGTCAGGGCACTAGTGCATTTGATTTTTTAGAATGCACCAATGGGATTTTTGTAAAGATAATGTCTCTTCTAAGACATAGGCACTCGTAATGCACAATGCCATTCTGGTATGCAATGCATAGTGTTTAGTGATGTGTTTTATAATTGTATATGAACCACTAGTGGTTCTTCCTATCAATTCACAGGATGCACCACTGGTGGTGCTTCCTATAAATTCATAGGATTCACCACATCCGGGGTGATCCGAATGTGTGAAGCACATCACACATATATTTTTTTTAAATTGAAAAAAATGCCAAGTTTAAGGCTAATTTTAAATTTTATTCCAATGAAAATTAAAAAAAGGAAGTAACAAACAATTTACTTGATATCTTCTCTCTCAAGGAGGCATGGTTGGCTCATAGAGGAAAAATGAAAATTTCAACTTTTTTCTAAAATTAGAAAATGTATGGAATTTGCAGGGGCATTGAGGAAGAAACACTATAGAGCATTGCAAATAGGGCACCCATAAAAGGAGGGTGAGAACTGGTTCTTGGGTGAGAGGTTGGAATCACATAAGGAAATGTAATAATGAAATTCAGTTCAATAAAAAAAAATTGTTTTACCCTATCATGGTGTTCCTGATGATAAGACGCACTAGTGCATTAATATTGTAGACGCATAGGATTTGTAGGGGTTTTTAAGCACACCCTACAAGGTTTATGTTTTTGAAATAATTTTTTTTATCAATAATGGTTATCAGTGTGCTTTATTTATTAAGCATCGAGGCTTTATGTTTGTAATAATATCGGTGCATTGCGACCATTGAGGAACATCGATGTGAAAGCCTCAACAAAAACATCCAATCGCCCACCTTTGCAATAAATGGATAAGGGATAATTTTTTCAAGGAGGTTTTGTTAGTTCTAGGGATTTCTCTTGACTACAAAAGAGAAATGCCTAGCACATAGTAAGACAATTTTTTTTTGTTTGGGAATAAGTTGATCATGCATACTAGATTGAAAAGGAATAAAAGGCAAAAAACTGGATTAACACATGTAGATCATTGATCAAAGCCATTGGGCATGGAGTCTCTTGTTAATGTATTATGGATCAAAGGAAATCAAGATAAATACTAGATATTAGGTTTATAATTATGGAAGATGGAAGAAAGGATAAAAAATGTAAATTACAAAATGACCTATGCTAGATCAAATTTGCACATTCAAAAGATATAATATACACTAAACAAAAATGCTTTATAGAGAATGAATAGAGGATACTTGAACAAAACACATGAATTGTGGGTAAGTGCAGTGAAGCTTCAATACACAGGTATCTTTGATTCATGGACAATAGTTGATGCTCAACAACTGTAATTTATTCAAGTAAGAGGACAAAGTGAAATGAGACACAAAAATACAGACTGATAATGAAGCTCTCAGGAATATTTGTTAATAAGAAATTAAAACAACCAGTTGCTCTCAAGATTACAATAAAATCACACAACCTCTACCCCCCAAAGTCTCTCCCCAGCCCCTGGATCGAAACCCCCCTTAGGTCAAACCCTCATGTTTGATGTTGCCTTAATATATTTCGAATGATTGATCTTATCCTAAGAATTTGGAACTTCTTGCTAAGAATGATACCTTAAAATATGAAAAAGTTCAAGTATTGATATTCCTCCATCGAATCTGGAATTAATACTTATGTGTTGCTTGAAATCTGGGACTGATCAATTATCAAGAAGCCTCAAAATATACTATGCCCTTTAGATTCCATGACACCTGTGAATCACTCTTAAAATTTTGTTCCTAGTCATTATGGTTTCCTCTCAACACCATATACTATTTTTGGAGAAGGTTCATTATTTTATGCAAATGCAAGGAAAGTTTTTTGAGCTTCCCAACATGACTTAGATATAGAAAAAATGTTACTTGAAATATTTGACTGTAGCACTTAATCTACGGAATATAAATCAAGAATTCATTTTGTGGCATGTTTACCTTGCTCCATATTGCCATGAGCTTTGCAGATTTGAAAAGATTTCCAATTTCATCATCTTCCTATCCTTCTTTAACTTTTTGATATCATTTATAACTATAGAAAACGAAAATAATTTAATAATATAAACTCCAATAGTTGCAAATAACAACAAAATCCGCGAGCTCCTCATTGGCATTTGCGATGATGTTGATATGCCAGTCGAACCGAAATTGACCGGTCAGTAGTATCAGATCATGGAAAGAGTAGTTTGATGGTTTCATTCCATTCAAAGGAGGTTTAAAAACCAACCTTCACCCATGTGAAATGCATATTTTCTTGTCATGTTGACACTTAGAAAACCATGATTCCAAATTTTGCATCATAAAATATTTTTGGAAAAGACCAATGCTTTAAGGACGTGAAATTGACAGTTATATGTGATGGTCATGTGGGCTCTCCCTTGGGTGATATATTTGACACTTAGATATTTTTTGGATGAGCCTGATGCTTGATACTATCACTTGGGAACTTGACATTCCATTTGGGCGATGTCCTTTTGCATGTTTGGAATATATATCCCACATACACAATTCCTATTGTTTATATATACCAGTGCAAATGTCTTATACTGACGCGTTGTGCAAAGACTCGACAATATATCCCTTGGATCACCCCTTGGCACTCCATGTGTGGGCGTTATCTTTGGAATTGGTTGGAAATTAGCACTAGTTTTTGGTAGAATTGGGTGGCATATAACATGGAGATAGGACTATTTGAACATACACCAATTTTTTTAATAAAACTAATAAAACCATTATAATAATAATGGAAGGTTTCAACAATGGATACATGATTTATTAAAATGATTAATTGGGTTGTCAACAAGGCTTTAGGAGAATACTGGCAAATACTTTATTGGATATGATAACAGTTATATCAATAACTAGGAGATTTGAAATAAAACTTCCCGCAACAAACATATTTGGTGATATACTAATTTCGCTACTGGAATTTTGAAACTTCTTGCGAAACTTGGTGAAAGATAAAAAAATTTGACAAGTAGATTTTAGTGATAACATTGGCTCCAACTAGGGATGGTATCTTCCCTGTGAGGTACCAAGAAAATACAGACACTATGCCTTATCCATTCTAATTCCTGAAACTTGTTCTTCTATGAAACCATTCCTTCTCATCACACATTGTAATCCCAAACTACCCTATATGTTGAAGAAAATGAAAACCAGACCTTCAACCTAAAAATAAAATAACTTGAATATGTAGCAATGCTTCTCCATTTGGCCATGGAGTCATTATTCATAATCTATTTCACACTAGATCAAACTGAAAACAAAAGGCTCATAATAAGTGAGCTTATTTATGTACATGTACCTAAGCTAATTAAATCAACTTCTATGCTCAGGTATAAGAAAACTTCAAATGTAACCAAACAATTAAATGATCAATTAATCAAAGCTTGCTTCCATATTTGATCATCAATAGGACAAGAGAAACTAAAAAGTAAAAAAAATGATCTTGGAGCCCATACTTACAATTCTAGAATTCTATTCTTATTAAGGTCAAGACAAAACATTCATTGTTTCATTAGACTCCATGTAAATTTCCACAGGATCCTGGAAGGAATGAAGAAACTTATGTTTCTCATCGATGAATTCCTCTATTTCTGGTTCGAGAATGTCAAATATAGGCTCACTGATTTCTGGCAACTGTTGGTCAACACTTTGTGGAAAAGAAGACATAACCAATTGATTTTATAATTCCTCATCATCCGTGTATTCATAATATATGGGATGATTTTCATTGACAATGATTTCACTGGCCTCTTGAGACTGCTAATAAAAATCCTCTTTAAAGGAAAAAATTGTTGGCTTCCCTTGTAATTTATTATCACTTTCAACATTAGAATCATAATATTCATCATAAATGGGTGAGTTAAAATCCTTTGAATTTTGTAAAACATGATAATCATAATCAAAACCAATCTCCTGATCTTCTTGAAATTGTTTTTTACTAGCATGCATTTCATTATTATTCATGGAAACTAATTCATTATTTCTATGAACATTGTGTATATGGAAAGAAAAATCAAGTAAGATTCCCCTCTGGTGCAATGAGGGCAGAAGGAATTTTACAGCTAGTTCACAGTGATGTGTTTGGACTTGTGTAGATTCCATCATTTGGAAAATCTATGTACTATGTCTCATTTATAGATGATTTCTTAAAGAATACTTGGATACATTTCCTCAGGAAGAAATATGAAGTCTTTGACAGGTTTAAAGAGTTTAAGGCTCTTGTTGATAATCAAACAGAGAAAATAATTAAGGTGTTGAGGACATATAATAGCAGAGAGTTTTGCGGGAATGAATTTGGAGAATAATGTAAGAAGTGTGATATAGCAAGGAAGAATACTACTCCATAGACACCTCAACTAAATGGAGTTGTAGAAAGGATGAGCATGATGCTGATGGAAAAATCAAGGTGCATGCTCAATGATTTCAAGTTAGGGCAATAATTCTAGGCAGAGGTAGTGGGTACTGCATGTTACCTGGTCAAAAAATCACCCTCATTGGTCAATAGATCACCCTCATCAGCACTGGATGAAAACACTCCACAAGAGATATGGACTGGTAAGAAACCTCCCATCACTCATCTCAAGGTATTTGGTTGTGAGGCCTATGTTCATGTTCCAAAGGAAAACATGAGTAAGCTAGATAAGAAGGTTGAAAAGTGTATCTTTATTGGGTATAAAGATGGTCTCAAAGGTTATAAGCTTTGGAACCCAGAAACTAAGAAGGTTTTGTATAGACGAGATGTGGTGTTTAGAGAAATGAAGGATTTTGTTAAACAAGAAGTCCTACCAAGTAAGGAAGAACCAAAGAAAATAGAGTTTGATTTAAAGGATGGTGAATCTGACTCTACAAAAGAACAAGAATCAGAATCAGAAGATCCTCATACTCCAGTATTAAGGAGATCGGTTCAAGAAATAGGGCTATAGGAAAGCTATACTCCATCTCATTTACATTCAAATTTTTCTTTGTTTATTACTGATGATGATCCTAGAACTGTCAGGGAGGTAGTGGATTCAGAGGATGAAAAACTATGGAAAAAGGCCATGGATGAAGAAATTGCAGCCTTTGATAAGAATGAGGCTTGGGATCTAGTGGAGTTGTCAACTAGAAGAAATCCCATTGACAACAAATGGGTATTTAAAAAGAAGTTGAATGAATAAGGAAAAGTGGAGAAATACAAATCTCGGTTAGTAGCAAAGGGTTATTTCCAGGTTTAGGGAATTGATTTTGGTGAGATTTTTTCTCCTATTGCCAAGTTAACTAATATAATATTTTTGTTATTTGTTGTTTTTTCATTTGATTTTTAAGTAGAACAGATGGATGTGAAGAAAACATTCCTTCATGGGGATCTGGAAGAATAAATCTATATGAAGCATCCATAAGGCTTTGTTGTGAAGGGAAAGAAGGAGTTGGTATGCAAGCTGAAAAAGTCCCTGTATGGTTTAAAACAATCACCAAGGATGTGGTATAAAAAATTTGATACATATACGTTGGGACTTGGCTTCACAAGAAGAAAAGAGGATCATTGTGTGTATTTTAAATTAATTGGTGATCAGTTGATTTATTTGGTCTTGTATGTGGATGTCATGTTTCTCATAAGAAACAACAAAGAGATTATCCAAGATGTGAAAACTCAGTTGTCCTCTAAATTTGACATGAAGGATATTGGTGCTACAAATTTAATTTTGGGCATGGAAATTAAAAGAGATCATAAAAAGAGGAAACTCTGGTTAAATTAGATAAAACATGTCGATACAATATTGCAGAGGTTTAATATGAAGGAATGTAAACCAATAAAGGTCCCTATTTCTATTGGTGTAAAGTTATCTGTGGATTAGTGTCCCAAGACACGGGAAGAGGAGGAGGAAATGTCTCGTGTTCCATATGTGAGTGCAGTTGGAAGTTTGATGTATGCAATGGTCTATACTGGACCGAACATTGCACATGCGGTGAGAGTTTTGAGCAGGTATATGTCAAAAATAGGGAAGGAGCATTCGACAATAGTAAAAAGGGTTTTCGAGTATTTGTGTGGCACTGCTAGCTATGGATTTTGCTACCAAGGAAGACCAGGATTAGATAAAGTGTTTAACATACATGGATTTATGGATGCATATTGGGTTGGAGATATCGATCATAGGAGATCTACAATCGGGTATGTGTTTAACCTATTTGGAGGAGAAAACAATTAGATGAGAAAAAGATAGGTTGTAGTGGCACTTTCAACTACATAAGTTGAATACATGGCAGCCACTCATGCAAGTAAGGAAGAAGTATGATTACAAATATTGTGTTCAGGTATTGGGTTGGCACAACAAGATGTAAGGATAGATTGTGACAGTCAGAGTGCAATTTTTCCGACAAATAACCCGACTTATCATTCAAAGACAAAGCATATTGATATTCAATATCACTTTGTTAAAGACATGTTTGAAGAAAAGAAAGTGTTGTTGATTAAGGTGGACACTTTGAAGAATGTTGTAGATTCATTAACAAAATATGTGAGCACTGAGAAGTTCTCTTGGTGTAGAGGATCTATGGGCATTGTTGCCCTGGATTGTTGACTACATAACCTTGTAACCCTCTATATGCAAATAAAACAAGTGGGAGAATGTTGGGTATGTTTTATATTCTTTGCATGACTAGCCCTAGTGTCACTTTTTTTCCTCGAGAAACATGTTGCATTTTTTGCCTCATTTTTCATGTTGCCTTGATTTTTGTTACCATTGTTGGGTGGTTTTTCAACACAAGGTTTTTTTTCGATGGTTTTCTATTTCTGGTTAATGAATTAGGATTTTTGACTAATCCAGGTCATTGTGTTAGGGTTTTGGATTCCGCTAGCTCCTATATGTATATTGTATTGTAAACAATGTATCACTATGAATGGATATATAATATGATGTTTTTACCAGTTTGGGTTTCTAGGGGGGGAATCTCTGTGTAATGTGTTTATTTTCCATTGTATCTTTTATGTTCTTTTATTGAAAATATGTTTGCAATAAAATATTGAAGAATGAAATTTACAACAACAATGTTCTAATAGAATCTCAACATGGTAGATCCTTTTGCAATAATTATGAAAACATGTATGAAATTATTTTAGTGAATAAATTCTAAAAGAAGGTAAAGACTTGTACCATTTTCGAGCATCTCCCTCAAGAGAATACATGAACATTTTCATCAACACATCTTCATGATAAATACCCATTTGAAGCATGTATTCATGAAAATCAATCAAGTGATTTTTCAGATTGTCATTCTTACCTTTTCTAAATCTCCGGAGACAATCTCCCCACTCATTCATAGTAGGAACAACATTTCGAAAGCCATGAATAATAGAAAAATAAAATGGAGAAAACAAAACAACTATTATAGCCTCCATTCAAGTATCAAATGATTTTGACATTCTGTAACAATGGAGTCACCAGTGGATTCTTCAGTCATGGATTCACTAGGTGAATGATCTGCAGTCAAATTCTATGTGTAGTTATTTTTCACCATCAATAAATAGAACTATACTTTATTGTACACCCAAGGAAAGATAACTTTGTGACTTTGCTCCCTGGAAAGAATGCCAAAAGATGGTAGCGCTAAAGATTTTTCTTGACTACAAAAGAGAAATTCCTAGCACATCTTAAAAGAAAATTGTTTGTTTGGGAATAGGTTGATCAGGCATACTGAATTGAGAAAGAATATTGGATTGATCAAATTTGCACATTCAAAAGATAGAATATCCACTAAACAAAAATGCTTTCTGGAGAATGAATAGAGGATACTTGAACAAAACACATGAATTAAAAGAAAGTGCAATGAAGCCTTAATACACAGGAATCTCTAATTCATGGAAAATATTTGATGCTCAACAACTATAATTTATTCTAGAAAGATGACAAAGTGAAACGAGACACAAACAAAAAATACATACTAATAATGAAGCTCTCGGGAATCTTTGATAATATTAAATTAAAACGACCAATTTCTCTCAGGATTACAATAAAAGCACACAGATTCTTCCCGCCAAAGCCTCTCTCCATCCCTCTGGATCAAAACCCCCCAAGTCGAACCCTGATGTTCGATGACACATTAATAGATTTTGAATGATTGATCTTAGCCTAAGAATCCAGAACTATATGCTAAGAATGCTGATTTAAAATATGAAAAGATCAAATATTGATATTCCTATGCCGAATCTGGAATTAATACTTATTTTTTGCTTGAAATATAGGATTGATAGGATTGATAAATTATCAAGAATCCTCAAAATATACTCTTCCCTTTAGATGCTCTACCACATGTGAATCACTCCTAAAATTTTGTTCCCATTCATTTTGGTTGCCTCTCAACACCATATACTATTTTTGGAGAAGGTTCCTTATTTTATGAAAATGCTAGGAAAAAATTTCAAGCTTCCCAACATGAATCAAGTACAGAAGAAATTTTACTTGAAATATTTGACAGTCGCACTTAAG
Organism: Picea mariana; assembly: GCA_032191745.1. Lineage (NCBI taxonomy): Eukaryota > Viridiplantae > Streptophyta > Pinopsida > Pinales > Pinaceae > Picea > Picea mariana. The sequence goes on from JASDQU010710365.1 coordinate 19,906, forward strand.
ATACATAGTATAATTCAAGATTGCATTTTGCAGCATGTTTTCCTTGCTCCAAATTTCCATGAACTTTGCAGATTTGAAAAGATTTCGAATTGCATCATCTTCCTCTCCTTATTCAACCTTGTAATATGATTTATAAATGTAGAAGAATAAAATAAGTTAATCATATAAACTCCAATAGGTGCAAAGAACAATAGAATCCATGAAATCCTCATTGGCATTTGCGATGATGTTGATATGGTAGGAGAACTGGAGTTGATCAGTCAGTAGCATCAGATCATGGAAAGAGTGGTTTGATGATTTCATGTCATTCGAGGGTGATTTAAAAACCAATCTTCACCCATGAAAAATGCACAGATTCTTTCCACGTTGACACAGAAAACCATGATTCCAATTTTTGCATCATAAAATATTTTGGGAAAATACAAATGCTTTGAGGACGCAAAATCAACGGTTATATGTGATCGTCAAGTGGGATCTACCTCGGGTGCTCTCTTTGACACTTAGACATTTGTTGGATGATCCCAATGATTGATAATGTCACTTGGGCACTCAACATTCCATTTGGGCGTTGTCATTTTGCATGTTCGAAATATATATCCCACATGCAATAAGAATATAATTTCAAGTTGTTTATATATACCAGTGCAAATCTTTTATACAAACATGTTTTGCAAAGACTAAAAAATCTCTCCCTTGGATCTCCCCTAAGTACTCCGTGTGTGGGAACTATCTTTGGCATTGATTGGAAATTGGCGCTAGTTGTTGGTAGAATTGGGTGGCAATAACATGGAGTTTTTTATCAATTTTTTTTTAAAAAATTGATAAAAAACTTAATAAATAAAAATGGCAGGTTTCGACAATGGATCCATGATTTAGTAAAATGAGTAATTGGGATGTCAACAAGGCTTTAGGAGAATATTGGAAAAGACTATTGGATATGCTAACATTTATATCAATAAATAGGAGCTTTGAAAGAAACATTCATGCAAAAAACATGTTTGGTGATCTACTAATTTCACTATAGGGAGTTGAAAACTTCCTACAATAATTGGCAAAAGATATAAAAAATTGACAAGCAAATTTTAGTGCTAACAGGTTTTGTAAAAGCCTTCACTACAAGGTGTTCTCCTTGTAGTGAAATAACGCTTAATAGATGCTAACAATTTTTAATTACCTATGGTGTGCCTCAAATCCATAATCTTCCACAAATGTGTGTCCCCTTCATCAACATATTCCACAATCAAATGTGGTTGAGAGACATCAATTATCAAAACCATAACATAGTCTACATTCACATGTAGGCTACCATAATTTGTTTCATTATCTTTAGATTCAACCTCCATATTTCTATATCTTTGGCCATTAACTAAAAGGTGAACATAGTCTTTTTTATGAATGTACTCAATTTTTGAGAAATATTGATGAATATCTCTATTAGGGTACTTTTTTAAGGTCAGGTATTATACCTAAGTATAGTATTCTAGGTGACTACTTCAATTTAAACACACACACACACACACACATAAACACACATGGAAAATATTTAATAAAAACATACAATTTTCTATTAAAACTTGTGAATTTTGGTGACTATTGTCAATCTAATAACATTTTATGTAAAAATTAGACCATTTTTTAAAGAGAAAATGGTCAATTAATGAATTTATTTTTTCAAAAAATGATAAAAACAATAGTGAATTGGTGAAAATTATCCATTTTGAGGGCCTAAATGAATTTTTTTCGGGATTGAGCACATAAAATGGTAGGAAAAGGATCTAATTGAGCCCCCAAAATGAATCTCTTCGGTGATACCTTTCCAATGAGCTATCATTCTCCCCAAACGGAGATCATATGCCGAAGTTACACCCCCAGGAAGTTGATACACCAAACTACCCAAAACAGGTCCACAAAACTATTGGCTTTTCATCTTCCAGGGTTAGGGTTTTGAATTTTATTTATGTTCAAAAGGCCTTTGGAGTCTCATTTTAACAATCATCTTCATCTTCTTGTGAATGAGCGTAGCTTTCACATCTCTTCTCAGAGATAAGTTGCCACCATTCTAGCGAGTTCATTCACAATGTATTTTTACAATTTTGTACATTTCACTCATTAATAGAAATTGTGTATTACTATATATTTTGTTCCTCTTGTTATATATATGTTATATATCTATTATATTAATGGATCTCTTGCAATATCTCTACATATTTATCTATTATATCTCTGCTCTCATTTCCTGTTGAAAATAATCTGGATTAGTGATATTAGAGCAGGCTGCTCTTGATCATTTTTCAATGCATGTCCCTGAAGGGGTCTGAGTATAGAAAGTTGGGTCTTGAGCTTGTATCTCTTGAGGAAAATATCTCTTTCACGCCCAAGAAACCCTCTATGTTGGAAGAAAGGAAAAATGACGGAGAATAATATTCTATTAATCTGTTGCTTGAGAAAGCTCTCACGCGACATAGGAACGAAATGATGAAGAATTTTTCCCACATCCTTCAATGCCTGTAGATAGCAACATGATAGTCTTCATCAAGAATAAACTTTGGAGGAACTTGTTGATCACTCAACACACCCTAAAAGCCTTATCAAATTTTGTCACTTTTTGGGTACCACTTGTTTTCTTCACTGTTTGACTCGATTTCATTTTGGGAAATGGTTTATCTTTGTTTGTTTACATGTCTCTTATCACCTAGTTAGTTTTGTTTAAACTTGTGAAACCTAATGTATAAAATAACTTAACACCCAAATTAAGAATTGACAGCTAAACACCGCACCTAAAGCGCTCAGGTTTGGCATCAGAAAGAATTCAAGTAAGTAAAGGAACCACACAAAGACAACAGTCATCAAGAACCAATTCTCATAGGCATCGACAGAAGGAGGTTTTGGGTTTGCATAAGTTATTCGTATAAAGGTTCGAGAGATAGTCGATCCCCTTCGGCATCATAAAAATACGAGAAAGACAGATGTTAACAAAGAATGTAAGGAAATCGTCGAGAGCCAATGCCCGATGCGCTTTATCGAGATCGGGGAAATCTATAAAGATCACAAAAATCATTTCGATCACAATAAAGTTATCTCTGGTTGTCGATGCCTGATGCGTTTTCATAATCGTTACTTTTTCGAGGGAGCCGATCTAGGAGCACTTGGATAAGATTATTGTCGATCACCGATCCTTGACACTTTTCGACGTCGGCAAGATAAGATTGGGTTGTAGAAAGTATGGCTTAAAGAAAACCTTGAATCCGATTAACATGAGCAATTAAAGTCAATAGTCTCAAATTCCACGTGTCTTTACCACGTAAGAGGGTCGTATGATCTAGTTTTATCCTGAGTCATTTTGGTTCCCTAGGTCCTATTCATCTTTGCCATGTCAACTCTATATGACAAGATCGATAGGCATCAGATATTTTTTAGGAGGATATCAACGAAAAATGTTCACAACACAATCCCGACCCCTGATCCACCAACTAAAAGAGAAGAATGATGAGATGTTTTCAGCATAAGATACAATCGGATTTTGAACATTTAATGAACTATTTAATTCCTGATCCTGCATTAGTTACTACCCCGTGCACCAATTAGACAAGAACATTTTGAAATTACTGATCGACCACATTACCACCCACCCCTGCTCCACCAACCCATGATGAATTTAAGTTTAAACATCTTTGAAGATCTGGCGGAAGATTTGATGAAATTACACTCATAACCCTAATTGAATGGTTGATGCGACAAGGTAAGTTCATCCCTGTTTAAATATATAGAAAGGTTTTGAAAAACTTCATTCTATGTGTAAGTTGAATTCTAGAGCATCTGAAGGAGAAAAGTGAGCGTCGCAAGACTTCACTGACTCTTTGATTATCTAAACCAGGTTTAACAAAATTCAGAGGTATGTATCCAAGTTTGCCAATTCGTTGGTTATAATTTATATATGTGCACCCGATTTTCTTGCATAGTCTCTAAACTATGGTATAGCTACAGGTAATATGTCGCCGAGAAATCCAACCACCAGATGCTCGCCTAGAGCGCCAAAGCTGAAATAAGTTGAGATAGGTGAAGGTTCTTCTCTAGGTACTGCGAGGTAGTTGGAATATGCTCCTAGCATGGAGCCTGTCATCAAAAGAACAATGAAGAAATGTTTTGTCTAGCCTCCAGAATTTGGTGATACAGAGGCAAGCACCTGATCCAAGGTAGTGCTCCCACAGTGGGGAGATCTCTTTAATATAATTATCCGAGAATAATACCTAGAGTATATCCCACATAGAGACTTAAATGTAAGGGAGATCGATGACCAGGTGTTCCTAAACATCTGACGGTCGTCTTTACACATGGTGGCAAGAAGAACCCCCGTTTTTCCTTCCATAGAGGTTTTGAAATGGATCATCGACCACAGAGACAAGAAAAGATGCTTGATCAACGATGAGAATGGTGGATGTGACATAGTTTTCCTTCGGACAGAAGTCTAGAAATACTATAAGTGCAGGGACCCAGAGGAGTGTCTCAACACAGAATTCGTGGTGAAGTTCTATGAGTTCCATGACACCATCTGGGTGATGTCCTCATGGTGGAAGGAGGACAAGAAGTTCACTAACTGGAGAAATGGCTAGTATGGAACGATTAATCTGAGGGAGCCATACATCTATTTAATGGCTCTCAAATACCAGTTATATGGAGAAAATGATTGCTCCAAGTTTTTGAAAGCTAGGATGCCTTTGGTGTACAGAGTTGTGATCATTGGGAGTAGCTTCAAATGGGGAGCAATAATATTAAAACAACTAAGCATATGTATACAACAGGCTCATACATCGAAAGAAGGGGATTCACCCACTTTCTACATGGCCTCGTACCTTCTCGATGTCATGTGTGCAAGAAACGTCTTCGCCGACATGAGTCTAAGTTGGCATATTACAGAGCTCCCGGTCCACATCTACTTCAACATACTATGGGAGAACATGTAAAAGAAATATTACGCACTCATCTATGATGAATTCACCGTCCACATTCATTTTATTATTTTTAATAAGGAATGCCCAAAACTATTTGCGGAAGCCAAGAAAATAATAGCCAAGGTAGGTCATTAGTACTTGGACAAACGCTCAACCTACATCAGGGTGTTCAGGGCCACCGGAGCACCACATATCCTACCCGCTCATGTCCCAGACCATCTCGTTGTGGGAGAAATCTATTATCAGACCATCCTGCAGGGATATAATGCCACATTGGTCAAAGACAAGAAACCAACTTTACTACCCTATGGTTTTCATATAGGGTTTTATCTAGTGAAGGATACTTCTCAAGCCAAACAAGAGGGGCTTAACCAACTGGAATTCAAATTCCAGATAGACCGATTCCGCAAGCACAATCCTATTACACGTCAAAATTACTCACTTCTATAGTGTCTCGGTGTCATTGTCGCAAGTGTCGCAAGTGTTGCCAAAGTCATATTTCTATCCCGCATGTGCCACATTTCAGACGACATCATAAGAACACTTGGGAAATCCTCTAAGACTTGTTAGAAGAGGAAAACATGTCATTTGGAAAATTTTACAAACTTTTACCTTGAAGAATAATCATCTTAAAAGTATTTTTGGAGATCAATGCTCCTCTTCCCACTTGCAGGGAGCGCTATAGCACTCTGTGGCCAACTTTGAGGGAGCGTTGATCTGTTGAGAGAATCTTGGGGAAGAATCCCCCCTATCTCTAGGGACAGCCAAGAAGCATCCGAGTCAGTTTGGCTTGAATCCAAGTTAAAGGTTGGATCTAAGGAAAATCCTACAACTGATGGAGTCATATCCTCAACTTATCCCAAGAATAGTTAAGGTGGTTGAGCCTCTCAAAGCCTATATAAGAGGAATTCTCATGGTGAAAGGGGGAGAATATCAATGAAAAGTATTTTCATTCTGATCATGGATCTTTTGAGAAAGGGGTTGGACAAGGAGGACTTGGTGACAATGTTGCATCTATATCTACAGATTGTAAGCACCTTGTTATGTTCTCATTAATATATATGCTTGGCCTGTTTCCTTCAAGTTTGTGTATATTTACATGGGCTTGTCTCTTCTTGACAAATCTAGTTTAAACTAATCTTGGTAGAATAAGAAGCATGCATTGTCTTTGTTGTCTATTGAATTTCAGAACTCATTAAAGGGATTGAAGATCAAGTTCAATTTGGACCGAACAAGGACAAACTTCAAAAAAAGGTACTCATGCTTTCTTCCTCTTTTCCTTTGACTAGTTTAGCAGTTCTTTAGGGAGCATTGTAGCGCTATGGTGCTTATATAACCAAAGCGATGATTTTTCTCTCTGTTGGAAAATTGTTGGATATCTTTGTTGGGCGTGTTTTTTTGTTTTTCCTCCTGCTTAGGACTTTTTCTATCATTTTATGTATTCTATAAAACTTGCAACCTGTTTTATTTCTAATATTTTTTGGTTCTTTGTTTAGATTTTAAAGTTATTTCCTTGTTTTGAAATCACTCTTCTTGTTTGATATTTTGAGTTCATTTTTAATACTTTCTCGTTCATTTGATTGTTTGAAAAATGTCACAAGGAAGTCTAGAGATCTTTGTATTGTTCCATTTGGTCTTTGATTTGTATCTTTCTAAGAAAATTTTCTTGTTTGAGTTTTGGTTTTCTTCTTGAAGAGTTTAAATTTGTTTCGCTTCTTGTTTGATTGTTCTGAGAGTGTTCTTTTTGTTTGTATAATACTTGTTTCCGATTGTCTAAAAATGAAAATAGTGAAATATGGTTGGCATAAGAAGCTTCAAATCAAATCAATTAAGGGTCATTTTTTTTAAACAAAGAAATATCTTTTCATGATTGGATTTTGGATATTAGAATCAATTTCTGAATAGTTTAGCATTGAATTGGATTCTTGTTGAAAGCAACTGCATGAAATTTATGTATTTTGTGTTTGATAGTGAAAGAAAGAAAATTCTTCTCCTTCCCATAAATAGAAGTTGATTTAAAGAAACAATTGTTTATCATTTTTTTTATTCTTCTTTGGGATTCGAGTCATAATATCATCAGTTTCACTCTCATTCACCTATGAGTAAAGAACAACCAAAAAAATCAACGCTAATTAAAATTGATCTAGAAACTTTTTCTTTTTAGATTCTTCCACCAACATTAGACTAGGATTAGCACTTTGGATTAGGCTGTGAGTACAACTCTGAAAAGCATTCAAAACAAAATTAGCATCTTACGATAGGGAGAGAAAATCCAATTTTCGTATAATCATATATGGGATCCCCCTCTCACATAGGGGTTACACACGAGGTCGCGTTCGGGAGAGCCACAAAGATTATCCCTCTGTGGTTTAACCATTCGTAGTAGTAAGATCGTATATTGGGGGTTCTTCTTGAGGTCCAACTGTCTTCATTTGGTCTCAGTGCTTCGTGAATTCTGAATCCGTTCGAGGTCCTCAAGAGTTCTACCGCTCCACTTGTCCTCAGTTCTCTTTTAGGATTTCAGACTTGTTGTCCTTCCCATACATTTAGACTAGACTGTCGACTGTACCCACTTAGAGGTTGACTGGGATTTGGTGTATTTAGTAGCCATAATATTTATAAGGGTCTTTACACAAGGTGATGGTGAAGGGAAGTCTTCACTGTACCTATAATAGACGATGGTCAAACTCACTCGGGCTCCTTAGAGGGTAAATCCACGATTACTTTGTGGAAGCTTGCAGCAAGGCGTAAGTCTGTTAAGTAGGTCTCCATCATAACTATTCCACCTGCTCATATCCTATCCCCTTCTCAATTTGATCACACGATGTTGGATTTCATCACCAACTAGTACAGTCATTGAGAGAAGGCTTGTTTTCTTGTTGGTTCTTCTATATTTTTTTAGCGTGTGTTGTTGTTTTAATAATTTTTCAAGATTGAGCCTATAGAT
>JASDQU010710365.1:27901-42701 GCA_032191745.1 Picea mariana
GTTTGATTGGACTAATTAGGTAATATTATACTAGAATAAGACCCTTGCTTTCCATTGAGACCAATTACCGAGACATATATGGGATCCACAGAACTAATTTTTAATGATGAGTTTCGGACCCTCGTTCGTTCTATTGACGTAGTAGATCCACATCAAACACCTGATCATTTCGTATGGAGGAATCCATAGGGACGTGATCTTTATGAGAATTTTGAATTTATTAGACAACCTCTTAATCCTCATGACCCTCTTGTCTCTAAGGTAGGACTATCTGGTCAAATTATTGATCGTCCCATCGAACAGGCCGTCGATCCTGTTGGTACGTCAACACAAGTCCACCTCAATGTTGAAGTCGTCACTTCTCATCATACAAAAGGTACTTAAACCATTACTCCCATTGTTACACCTTTTCACACTACAACTCCTCATGTTCCACAAGATCATGTTGGAACACCTTTACAATAGAGAATGCAGACCCTTGACAGATATACACAACCATCTATGGGACATATCCCAACTGGGGGAAACCACCGTCTAGTTTACCTATCCCTCCCAGGGGACAACCATCCTTCAGAAGGCCTACCCCTCCTGGGGGACAACCACCTTTGTATGTTCCTTCCATAGGACAACCCCCCTTTACTGGTCAAACAACAATTGTAAATCCACCTATGGTAGGGGGGAAACCTTATTTTTCCAAAAACCCTTCACAATCCTGGGGAGTACCTTAAGGAGGTACATTTAATAAACCTTCCCATGGGGTAAAATCATACCATAACCCACAAGGAGGAGTATCAAATCCCGTTCCTTCCAGATTATATTTTGTACAACCTTATCCAGGTATCCCAAATCCCACCTGGGGTCCTCAAGGGAAACAAACTTATCCTCCCCAAGGGTCTAATGTTTATCCTCCCCAAGGGGATAATGTTGACTCTACTCGGGGACAAACTATTTACCCTACTCAAGGGAAAACTATTTATCCCCCACAACCACATCAAATGAATTATACTCCTCATAATCAACCTGGTTTCACCCTGCTCATGATCGTTCCTCAACAACCATCGAATCATTCCTATACTGGTCAACAAACACCATATATGGGAGGGCCAACTGGATACAGTTATCCACCTCAATAATTTTATGGCCCCACTGGTGTCCCTATGCCACACTAGTATCACCCTCAGGTTAACCAACAATTACCCTTTCTTGCCACACTGGATCTACCAAACTTGTCTCAGTTGACAAATAATCCCATATTGCATTTTCCTTTTTGGCCAGAAATTCCTACTAAATTACCTTCTGACAACCCCAAATTTGATGGTAAACCTGGAGAAGACCCAAACAACCATGTGATGAAATTCCATTTATGGTGTTCATAAAACTCATTGACGGATGATTCTATACATTTATGTCTCTTCCATCGCACACTCACGGGCTCTACAACCAAATGGTACATTCAAATTCAATGTGGTTCATTTAAAGATTTCAACTCCCTCGCTATGGATTTTCTCACGCATTTTCAATTACCCATCCGTTACGAGATGGGTACTAAAATTTTAATCTCCCTTCGTCGAACAAATTTTGTGCATATCTCTGATCACATTCATTAGTGGAGATGACGATGAAGGTTGATTAAAGATACCATTCCTAACTAGCTATTGGCAGAGTGGTTTACTAAATCTCTTTTACCCCTAATTTCTCGTGACGTCGCCATGGGTGGTGTAGTCACTGAGGAAGAAGACATTTCCCAAGCTTAGTACTTAGATTTGGTTTACTCCCAATCTGGTACTTTGTATGAGTTGATCCCAAATGTTACCCATATTCCTACTGATCCATCCAAACTTTCCTCAATGGCACATGTAGATGGAGTTATCGGTACCTTCAAAACCCAATCTACATCATAGTCGACCAAAACAATAAATCGCTCTGTTTCCTCACCCATTATCGGTTCGAATTCACTCTCCTCTACCGCCCTCCTAAATCAAATCTATGAGGTGAATGTCATTCAATCTTCCTCTTCACAACAATCCGGGAGTAAGAAAAAAAAAAAAAAACCCAAAAATAATAATAATATTATTGAACATCCCAAAACACAAAATCCACCACCTGCTGCTGAAAATCAACCACAACTAAAACCAAAATTCCCATGTACTATTTTTGGTGAAGATCATTTCACCCGACACTGTCCACATCGCGGCGAATTTGCAAAAATTTTCGAAGGGAATTTCAAACCCGTCATGTTAACACAACCTTTTCCTCAGCAACAATCCATGGTTGCTCAAGAACTTTCCCCTTCCACAGGGGTGGTTCTAGCCAACCTCCTACTAATGAAGCCTCGACGAGTGCTCATATTTATATGTTCAATGGGATTGATTTAACCACTTGCACCACCATGTATGAAACATAGGCTAAACATGATAAAGAAAACGTGACTAGCGGTACCCCACTGGATCCATATCCTGCCTTCATTAGTCCTCCATCTATTAGTCCTCCATCTAGGTCACTTCAGATAGAGAAACCTACTTTTGAATCTATTTTACACCCTCGCAAGAGAACTATTCGCAAGTCCACTTTTAATCCTAGCTCATGTGCCGCCCAAAACTACAACATTATTGAATATTTGTCTCAAGCACAGTGTGCTATGTCCGCTCTTGAATTTCTACAACATTTCCCAAGTCAACATAGAACACTCTTGGCTTCCATCGACACCATTGATCTCGAGTCATCAAATAATATCATGTTTAACCTAGACAACTTCAAGTCACGCCTTTCTCACCAACTTTCTTTTCAAATTGATGTCGTTGTTCATAACCAACACATTCACCGCACCATATTGGATGAGGGAGATTCCACTTGTGTCATGTCGTTAGCTTGTTGGAAAGGATTAAAATCACATTCTCTTAACGAATCCCCTACAATGTTATGAGAATTCGACGGGCGAGATTTTCATCCTCACGGACTATTGCAGTCCTTAGTCATTCATTTGGGGGGTAATACCATCTTTGTCGATGTAAAGGTAGTCGAAACTCCCCTTGATTATAACTTGTTATTAGGAAGAATTTGTTTTTATGCCATGATTGTCGTCACTTCATCAGTTTTTTTATGTGTACAATTCCCTCATCAAGGTAAAGTTGTCACTATCGACCAGTTAGATTATTGCACACCCAACGCTCGCACTCCCTCCACCAACAATATTATTTTCTTGGGAGATAGTAAGATCACTGATGAAAGTGTTGGTGTAGGTATTTTAAAAGATTCTTCCCTTATGGGTACTTTCCCTGCACCACTTCCTCCCACCACAAAACATATTTCCACAATCAATATGATTTCTACTATGGCCTATCAGTCTTTAGAATCATCTGATCCTTGGGTTGTGCATAGTCTGTTAGAATTCGACGCACTAGGTGATGCTACACCACTTAGTCTAGTTGATGCTTCATATGATGTTATCCAATCTGCCTCTCCCTCCTTGGATGACCAGCATCTATTGGCTTCCAACACTTATTCGTTACCATCTTGGTTGAATTCCTCGTCCTCTTATTTTGAATACATTTCACATATTTTTCCATCAGATGAATCCATTATGGAAATGCTTAGTATTGACGAGGTACCTTGGGATGAAAACCATCATCGATCATCTTTTCTTCCTAGTCTAGATGAAATTCAACAAGATATACACTCCATCTTACCCCCTGATGTTGTTGATTCTCCCCAATCTCCTATACTTACCTAGGATACTACTTCCAATGGGAATTTAGGAAACATCTCTTCTACCGTCACTATCTATATATCAATCATCAAAGGTATCATGGAAAATTTTCATCTCGATGCTAATTGTTCACCTTAGGAAGTGGCATATTACACCAATTTATTTAAATAATTATGTGATGTCTTCGCTTGGAGCTATGAGGAAATTCCAGGGATCAATCCTTCGATCGTTGTGCATGAAATAAAAAATTACCCAGGCATTAAACTTGTGCGACAAATTTTTTTTCCCGGTTCATCCTAAGAAAACCACAGCCATAAAGACAGAAGTTGAAAAACTATTAAAATCTGGCTTTATCTATCCTGTCCCCTTGATGGAATGGGTTTATAACACTGTTTCAGTTGTTAAAAAACAAAGAACCATTTATGTTTGCGTCGATTATAGGGATCTCAACAAGGCTTGTCCAAAAGACAATTACCCCACACCCTTCATTGACCAAATCATTGATAATTGTGTTGATCATGTTATTTTCTCTTTCATGGATGGATTTTCAGGATATAACCATATTAACATTCTACCCGTTGATCAACATAAGACAGCCTTAATCTTCCCATGGGGAAAATTCTCTTATCGAAAACTACCTTTTGGTCTCAAAAACATTGGTGCTACGTTCCATCAGGCCATTTCGTATGCTTTCCACGATATCAAACATATTGCGGAACCATATCTCAACGATTTACCTTCCCATTCATCTAATCGATTAGACCATATTTACGGGCCATTTTTATCCGATGTCGGTTCTACCGTATCCGTTTGAACCCCCACAAATGCATCTTCGCTATCGAATTAGGTCGACTCCTCGGTTTCGTTGTCTCCAAAGATGGCATTAGGGTGGATCCATTAAAAATAAAATCTATTATTGCTTTACCTCCTCCCAACAATCTCACCCAACTCCAACATTTGCAAGGGAAAGAAAACGTTCTTCATCATTTTATATGTAATTACGCCGACCTTACTAAAGGATTTATGCGATTGTTGCAGAAAGACACTCCTTTCATCTAGGATGACACCGCTCAATGATATTTCGATGCTCTCAAGCATGCATTGACTCATACACCCCTCTTTCATCCTCTGAATTATGCATGAGACTATATCCTTTATTTGGCATCTTCTACTTCCACTATCACTATGGTGTTAGTTCAAGAGGACCCTAACGGTGATGAACATTTGATTTACTATATGAGAAAGAGTTTATCTGGTCCTGATCTCCGATATTCACACGTTGAAAAGTTGGCTCTGGCAGCTGTCATTGTTGTCCAGAGATTTAACCATTACATCATGTTATGCACTACCACAGTCATTGCGGACTCAAACCCCATGTATCATATTCTGACACATCAAGTCCTTGAGGGGAAATATTCCAAATGGATTGTTATTCTTCAATAATTCGACCTCGAGTTCACCAAATCAAAAGATAAAAAGTCCTTGGTTTTTGCGGAACTTATCTGCGATATTCCCCATGTTAATGAAGACACTGAGCCCCATGATTCTCTTCCTGATGAATATTTGTTCCTCATTAGCAAGTCTGACCCTTGGTATGGAGATATTCTTCTCTATCTTCAAACCCAACGTTTTCATCCCAATATCTCATGTGAAGAACGTCGTAGTATTCACCACCATTCCAAATGCTACCTTATCATTGGTGACACTTTGTATTGTTGTGGTATTGACACTATTCTATGATGTTGTTTAACTCACGATGAGACTGAACGTGTTTTGAATGATTGTCACCTTGTACAATGTGGAGGTCACCTTTCTGGGATGGCTACAGCTCAGAAAATCTTACGTGTTGGTTAATTTTGGCCCTCCATCTTCAAAGATTGAATTGAGGCTATCAAAAGATGCCCACCCTGCCAAGTTTTTCATAAAATGGCACACACCCACCCTGCTCCGCTGCATTCTATTGTCACCATCAACCACTTTGCCAAATGGGGCATTTATTTTATGCAATGTAAGCCTACCTCAGCTGGGGGGCACGGTTATATCATCATTGTCATTGATTATTTCACAAAATGGGATGAGGCTATTCCTACTTTTCTTAATGATGGTCGTACTGTAGCTCTCTTCATATTTAACCACATCATCACTCTCTTTGGTGTTCCATAGGCCATTCTCACTGATCACGGTTCACATTTTCAAAACCAGATGATGAGTGAGTTACATGTCAAGTTGGGTTTTCTCCATGAAAACTCATCCCCCTACTATCCTCAAGTAAACAAACAATTTTAAGATATAAACGAAGTCCTTAAAACCATGATCCAACACATGGTGGGAGAAAACAAAACTTCTTGGCACTTGAAACTCTTCTTCGCCCTCTGGGCTTACCGCACCTCGGTGAAAAATGCAACTGGATTCACTCCTTTCCACTTGGTATATGGTGTCGAAGAAGTATTATCAATCGAGTGTGAAATTCTTTCGTTAAAAATCACTGTAAAACTCCTTCCTCACACCTCTGTTGAAGAGGAATGATTCCTATATCTGACTAAGTTGGAGGAAACATGTCGCGATGTTTCTCTCGTTAACGAGACGTATCAAAAATGAATGAAGAGTCAATATTAAAAATCCATTCAACCTCATACTTTCACAGAAGGAGACCTAGACCTCATTTATGACCAGGCTCACAATAAGCTAGGGACAAGAAAGTTAGAACCTCTGTGGCATGGAACCTATATCGTAAAACATGTATTACATAGAGGTGCCTACGAGCTAGTTGTTTACGATGGAATATCTCTTGGTGAACCCAGGAATGGGCTTTACCTTGAGAAGTACCATGCATAGAACATATGGCATGTGTTCTTTGTACACTATTGTACTATAGTTTTGATTTGGTGTGTCTTTTTCTCTTGCATATACGAGTTTTGTTTTAACTGCTTATACTTTGTCTTGTGATTGCATGTTAGATGACATCTCCCTTTCCTATCTTTATCGGGTTTTCAGATGGCGCTAGTCGACACACCCAAAACATTTCTTCTACAACTTGGGTCATTTACCACTCTGATGAGTTGGTCAATTCAGGAGGTGTTTACCTAGGATCGACAACCAATAACATGGAAGAATATCACATTGTCATTGGACTTTTAACCGAGGCCTCCTCCCTAGGTATATCTCATATAATCATTAACCTAGACTCTCAAGTCGTGGTTTGTTAGCTTAATCGAGTCTATGTCGTTCACAACCCTATCCTATTACGTATCCACCTAGGAGTTCGTTTTCTTGAGAGAATGTTTGAATTTATATAATACAAACACATACCAAGAGAACTCAACATAAATTTGGATTCGCTAACAAATTATATTTTGGATCGGTATCTTGCGCATAGATAAAATTTTATAAAGAAAATGAATCACATGTACATTAAAAACATCACACAAGATAATTTGTAACATC
This sequence comes from Picea mariana, assembly GCA_032191745.1. NCBI lineage: Eukaryota > Viridiplantae > Streptophyta > Pinopsida > Pinales > Pinaceae > Picea > Picea mariana. Next base: position 35,052 of record JASDQU010710365.1, read on the forward strand.
ATCGGCACCATGAAACTCGGATATATATATAAACAGTGTGATAGGAAAAGTTTGTTTACATCAAAAAAGTACATAATGGGCCAAAATTTGGGCCCTCGTGCCCATGATATCATCATGACAAGACTACAAAACATATAGAGGATCCTAGTCCTCCTGCACCACATTGTTCTCTGAGAAGCACACCACTGTACGGGCCACTCGACGAAGCAAGTGGTTCAAACTCTTAGGAACCCCTATTGTATGCCTCTGCAGATGTAGAGGTATGTCTCGCCTCTTGAGAGGTGGGACGCCCATAGTGATACCTTGGAGGTTCCTCTCAACCTCTCAGAGACCTCCCATTGCCACCTTGTGCTCCATGGCTATCTACACATCTCTGCGATGCACTAGTTCTGGTATCTCTGTCGGACATGATGCGCCTCTATCTACATGATGAAACAATAAATTTGTTAAAATCCCTCTTTGTAGACATAAAAGTAATATAAATTTCAAAATAAAAAAACACATGAAAAGGTTTTGGTTTCGTACCTGATGCATCCCAGTCAATACCCTCTGGAAGTACTAAGTCCCTGCTACCACAGAAATACACTCCAGCATATGGAAAGTCCTCGATGACAATCAATTTCCTTCTCCACCAAGCGAAGAAGTCAGCCGTGAACTTGAAATCTGAGTCAGTCCCCAATCTTGGGGACAAACTTGTCCACCTTTCCATACATGGTTCAGCCATTGGTCATGCCATTAGTGCAATCTATGGCTGCATCTGAGGTATTCGCTCTAGAAAGAACAAAACCAAGAAGGAACGATAACCGAACTATTTTTGTTTCCCAGTCCTGCACTTCATGATTTGATCCTTCACATTGCGAAGGAATCCTACACTCCAGTTGAATAATCTCGGCTCCACGCATTATAGAGCATAAGAAATTTGGGATTTTGAAGCCAAATGTGCACTCGTGATACATGCCAGGTTTGTTATGGCAAACAAAATAGATTGTAGTGTCAAATATCTGACGTCCTTGATCACAATTCGTCCCTCGACCAATCGTGACCCTGGAATACAATGATCAGCCACATACACCTCGACAGGCTGAGGATTTGCACATTTCCCTAACAAAGTGATAGGATCCCCTCTTCTTGAGAGGTTGGTCAAAAATTATATGTCATCAAGCTCAATTTTGAGCATTTTTGGCCCGATACGAAACACCTATTCGGTGTCATCCCACAGTCCAATCAAATACTCAATTAGTAAAACTTCGTTTTTCATCTTTTGAAATTTGAAATATTTGAAATTCCTCAAAGTGGACCTTGTCTAAGGGTTTTGCAATGCATCTATATCATCAAGCTCATTCTCACGTTCTTTCCATTTGATCATGGTTTTTATCCGTATAAAATGCAAGAACATACATTTAAAAACCATTAATCATCCTCTCATAGAAAAAAATTGGGTGTTTTTAGCATAAATAGCAACAATTTTTTCAGTCCTACACTGACGCTCCCCTAAACTCATCCACAAGGTAGTAGAGCTCCCCTGGAACACACACCAGGGCATCAAAAACACGATCGGTACTCCCCTCACCCCTTTGAGGGAGCTTTGATCTATTTCGGTGCCTAGGGATTCCTAGGGAACCCAGGACAAGACTAAAAACTACCTAAAATGCAATTCTAAACTATGAGAAATGACTAAAATGGGTTAGTGACCAACCTGATCCGGACATATGTGAAAACGGTCAACCGCAGCTCCAGTGCCAATAGCTTGAAAATCGTCCTCCGAGGTTGAAAATATCAATTCTAGAAGAGATTGGTGAAAATGAAATAGTAAATAAGATTTTTAACCCTATTTCACTATTATAGGGTTCATTTTTTCTAATATAATGTTCCTCTTGGGTTTTAAAATATTTTTCGAAGATGTCACTAATACCCTGGATGCATATTTGTCTTCACTTCCAGGTTTTGAAGCAATATCTTTCCGTTTAACCTTATAACATTGACGAGCACAATCTTTTTTATTTCTCACACTCGAAAAAACATGAGAATGTAACCGAGTAGACTTTTATCTCTTTTTCAGACTCATGAAATTTACATGAAAAAGAAACCCCTGGAGTCTCCTTTAAGCTCTTTTTAGACTCTCTAAACATGAAAACATTGTCGAATGATCTTGCTTCCTTTCACACTTGTCTAAAACATTTTTGAAAGGGCGTCTCCCAAGTAGAAGTTTATCTATTTTTCATACTTCAAAGACTAATATTATGAAAAAGGAAAACCCTGGAGTTGTATTTAAGTTCTTTTCATACTCTCTAAACATGAAAAACCATCTAGTTTTCCTTCTCTGGACTTGTTAAAAATTACACATTGAAGGACCCATCTGGTGAGTTATATCAAACATGTGTTATCCTCCTCGAGCTCATAAAAAAAAAGAGGTACTCGTCTATCTAGATGGGGGAAAAAACTGAAGGAAGCAAGCTAAGTTATTTTTTAGAATCGTCGCAAGTCACTCTTGCAGTCGCCCTTGAACATGGCACATTGTCTTTACATACATTTTAATCTATTGAACCTCTGTACTGAACCAATCCTTCGAGTTTCTTTACTCCTTTGGGTAACCTGACACAAGTCACAGTATCCATTGCATCATGTTTTGGTCCATGTTACGTTTCTACTGTTTGTGCCTCAGTGTTCAAGGGAAGTATTCACCTCGAGAGTCAACCATAAAAAAATTTCAATTTCAATACCTGTGTCAGTCCATACTCATTTGATTCACCATCTTACATCTCTATGTGAGTTTCATGTCATTTATGAGAGATACATCAAGGCCCTCCTTCAACGAGACTTTTCCTGTCGACTTCAACACATTATCCAGGAAATTTGACTTAGAAACTAGTTAGTACCTTGGGACCTGCATGCCACAATGGAAAGCCTCCTCACCTCCGAAAACAATTTTACATCATTGACCTCTGATCGGATGATTCCATGAATGTTGAAATTCAACTCATCTATTCACATTCGTTGGATTGTACTAGGGTACCTTGCGAGTCATTGACATCAATGGTGATTTCCCTCGCACTTGTTAACGGTTTACCTCAATGACCGCTAATCAAGTGGTTTCTACCATGTTCAACATCAAAACATCTATTCACATGGCTAGATTCATACCACATCGGGATTGGGATGAAAACCCTGGGTTGAGTGTCACTCTGATATCTGCTTTACCCAAGTTGTGAAAGGAGATCATTTGAGCATGTTGATATATATACTAACACATATATCCACTCTGTATTGGTCTGTGGATATGTTTTGTCATCTCATAGATCCACTATGTATTTCTCATGGCTACAATCAATTCATGTCATGGAAGTATAGATCCACATTGTATCTTTGGTGGCTATACCTTTAATTCAATATGATTATGGATCCACAGTGTATTTGGTGGCAACCATACATTAAGGTCCTTTATCACTCAATCATAGGTATTCTTGCCTTGGGTTTGAAACATATCATAACATTTGTTTTATGGTTGTTTTCAGCTTCTACCAAGTTCTCCGACTCCATACCCTTTCTTCGAAAGTCTACAAAGCACTTCAGTCATTAGTTTTCATCTTCTGACCTCACACTTTGGGGGGCAATCTATTACATGTCAAAATTCCTCACTTCGACAATGTCTCATTGTCATTGTCACAAGTGTTGCAGGTGTCACACTTTTGTTGCAAGTGTAGAAAAAGTCATATTTTCATCCCACATGTGTTGCATTGTGGAAGACATCATAAGAACACTTGGGACATCATCTAAGACTTGTTAGAAGAGGAAAACATGTCATTTGGAAAAGTTTACAAACTTTTACCTTGAAGAATAAACATCTTAAAAGTATTTTTGGAGATAAATACTCCCCTTCCCACTTGTAGGGAGCACTAGCGCTCCTTGTCCTATTAGAAGGGAGAGTTATAGTGCTTCGTGTCCAACTTTGAGGGAGTGTCGATCTATTGAGAGAATCTTGGGGAAGAATCCCCATTATCTCTAAGGACAGCTAAGAAACGTCTGAATCAATTTGTGACGCAGGCGCGAGCCACCTACACCTACAACTCCTCGCCCGCTCACAGGATCGATCAAAATCCCCTCTTCGAGTCGAAGCGGCTCCTTGGACTCCCAACAGAATCCCTGTGAAAATTTGACCCACAGGTCTTCTCTTTCCCCGTCTCGGACTCTGCACTGGACCGTGAACAAATTCCCCACAGGAAATGTAATATCGGGCTTCGGGGTTTCGTCCCTCTTGATGTTGAGAGTCACTGTCCCCTCAAATCCCCGATCACCGATAAACCCTCTTTCGTCCTTAGCCCCTCCTGGTTAGGCTCTCTAGTCCATGTGACTAGTTCTTATAAGACCACAGCCTTATCTTCTCCTATCGGGGTTTTGGGTTTCAATTTCCCGATGCTCTCCAATCCCCGCTAGCCGTCCAGGCTAAGCTCCTAGTCCACTTGACCACTATCCCCATGACCTCAGTCTTATATTCCCATCGGGGTTTCGAGCTTTCCAATGCCAAAATGCAATTTCTCTTTGGATCCGCAATCCTCCAATTCCCGACGTGCTCCAACTTCTGCTAGTCCCCTGGGCTAGTCTTTTGGGTCCATACGACCTTCCTCTATATGACCGCAGCCATACCTCCCCATCGGGGTTTCGAAATTTCAAATGTCAAAACTCACAAGTCCTCAAGACTCGCGATCCTATGAATCCCGATGCGCGTTAGTCTTAGCCCTCCCTAGCTATGCCCTGGTCCATGCGACCACCTTTCATATGACCGCGACCATATACTTCTGCCGGGGTTTTGGGGTTTTCAATGTCCAAACGCGTATGTCCATGGGACTCGCGAAATGTCGATCCCCGATTTGTCGATGGACGAACCCCTGTCGGGCCTTCCCCTGATGGCTCTGATTTCTGCCACGCGTCCTCTCAAGGTTTGCGACTTCAAGTGTCCTGGACGCCTCGTCCTCTGGACTCGCGAAACTCTGATCTCCGACTCTCGTCAGATCTCCGCCACGTGCCCCAACCTGATGGACGGTCTAGATCTGATCTCGCTGTTTCGAGACTTATAGTGTCCCAATTCCCTCGACCTCAGGATCTCCGATATCCCGATGGCCCAAATGTCGATCAACAACTTCTTGCCGGGACTTTTCCTGATGGTGCCGATCTCTGCCACACGTCCCAACTGGATGGATGGTCCCGATCCAGTCTCGCGCTTTCACGACTTCTGGTACTCCGGAAGTCTTGCCTCCCAAACCTTCGATATGCTGATGGGCTCCCAATCTCACCCATGTGTCCCCACAAACAGATGACTCGGATCTCGTGTCGGGGTTTCGAGACTTGTGATGTCCCAAACTTCATGACCTCAGGAACTCTGATTTCCTGATGCCGGATATCCCGACTCTTTATGGATTTCTGACACGCGTCCCAAATGGATGGACGGTCCAGATTAAATCTCGGGGTTCACCAAATGTCGAACCAAAAACACTTACCTATGTGAGTCCCAATGGCCAAAATGTCAATGCCCTCGATAATTGCCACCTATCCCAACAGATGGACGGCTCAAATTGCATCGGGGTTTTCACTATGGATTTCCCCGATCTCTTGTCCACAAGAATGATGATTTCCTGACGCGCCAAAATACCGACAGACGCTCGATCTCCGCCATGTGTCTCCACCAACGAATGGTCTATATCTCTCCGGTGTTTCAAGACTTGAAGTGTCTCGATTTTCTCTACCTCGAGAATCCTGATTTCCCGATGATTGCTATCCCGATGGCTACGCCTCTCATCGATATTTCACATTGGTTTTTCCCAATGTTTTAACCATCGTGCACCTTCCAGTCAATCCGACGGCTGACGGATATCTACTCAAGATCTGGCGGCCCAGATCCGTTCTCCTGCGCGTTTACTCCGGAGGCTAAACTCTGAGCATATTCTCCCGATCCAACGGCTTACGGGATTTTGAGTGAGATCCGATGACTGACGATATCCTCCTTCTGTGCGCTTCTCGCCAAATTTGACGGCTGACAGGATTTTTCTCGAGATCTGATGGTGCAGATCGTTTCTTCCCATGCGCTTCTTCTGGTGCTCTCTGAACGTGAAATCTTCAACGTTCCAGGTTTCTTCTCCTGCTGAGCCGATGGCTGTTGTGCTCTCCTGAGCTTCTGCGTGTTCTTCCGATGCTTGGAAAATTTTCAAGTCTTCCAAAGGCCTCAACCTTTGTTCTCCTTTCTTCTCTTCTCTTGCGGCTCTCCAACTCTGAGCTTTGCCGCACGTATGAAAACACTGTCCCTCCTGAGCTCTGGGAACGTTGAACTCTCCAAAGAGTTCTTCAGCCTCTGCACTCCTTGCAGCCCGACTCTGTGCACGAAGGCAATATCCCTCTTGAGATTTTCAACCACTCAGACCCCTAAGGGATTTTATCTTCCTTCTCCCATAGATGGAAAAATATGACACCCTCCTAGCTGTCCTTCACTCCAGCAAACTCTTGTTGAGTGCTTCTGAGTATTCAGCAACCCAATGAAGATCCTTCAGTGGATACTTCCTCCAGCTCCAGAACTCAAAGAGTTCTTTCCTCTTCTGTTCCTATCTGCACAATGACTCAAATGCCCACCTGGCAGAGTATCTTCTCACAGAACGTTCAACAGTTCTGTCCTCTTGCGCACCTATGCACTTTCTCAATGCCCACCTGGAAGAGCTCTCAGAATCCGAAGTGATTCTGTTTCTTCTGAACTCTTAGCAGAGTTCCTCCCTCAGCACCACTGTGCATATGCTCAATGCCCACTTGGCAGAGCCTTTATAGAATTCACAATAGAATTCTGTCTGCAACTGTGTCTCTCATACATAGCCTTTCCTCCAAGGTATTCAATAACCTTGAGGTCTTCCCTGAGTTGTTGATTCCATCTCTTGTGCCTTAGCACGTCTTTTTCTAAACCCATAGTGTTCAGAAATGCATCCTTTGTGCACGACTATCAGAACCCGCAGTGTTCTGTCACACCCTCTTGGTGTGAAGCCTCAAAGACCTTCACCTGAAATCAAACACACTCCAGCAAATGCACAACTACAATATACATCTACAGCATACAATGGAACACACACAAACATTCATTCAACACAAAATATTGCAGAAAAAAACTGCTCTTTTTGTATTAAAATGGCAAATGCATGAACTTACAATGATGTTCCTGAGATCTCTCTGGATCTTCCTTTACAACCACTACAACTTACTTACAAAATGAGATATGAAATCTATTTTACCTGAGGGGGCTCTTTGAGCACTTCCCTCCAACCTACCTACCCTATTCAATTACATTGAATGGGCTTTCTAGTCCAGCATCTGGATCTAGATCTCAACCATACAAACATTTAAGGCCGATATACTCTATGCCTGCAAAAAGGCACGGCTTCCTGGCTCAACAACCTAAGCATTTAAATTACATTGAATTCAAATTTAGATGAGGTTGTGCCTCTCTTTTAGCGTGTGATTTGAATTCGCTGACGTGGCTGGCTGGTTGGCTGGCTGACGTGGAGAGATGCTCCTGCATCAAACTCCTCAGCTACAAAATCATGAGCTCCTGCTCATGTGCTTCCCCTCTCAGCTATTGGAAATCCTCTTGGATCCCAAACAAACATCTAGAGCTTCCCATTT
>JASDQU010710365.1:45454-65784 GCA_032191745.1 Picea mariana
CCATTGGTGGATTTTTCTGCTTGCTAATTCGTCCATGATCCATCTTCCTTGTTGATCTGTCTTTCTCGATCTCCTCATCCAACGACTTTCTTTCTCTTACTTTTCTCCATCTTTTATTCTCTTTTCGTCTCTTCAACAAAATCTCAGTCAACTCGTCTTCAGCGCAGTTCTCACTTCGCGCTTATTTCCTTAATCTTTGTAACATTCCATAACAAAGGGCCAACAAGCCCCCAACACTCACATGTGACTCATCCTGAGGCACTTCAGGTCTGAACCTTTCATTTTTCTTCTTCTTCAAACTGCACGGGGCAGCTTATGCTTTCTGCTTTGTCCCACCCTTCTTTCCTTATGAAGATTTTCTATTTTGTGTCTGGTACCCATTTTCAATTGCACCTGGTACCTAGACCCTTTTTCTCATGCTTCTACTCGGAGTTGCGAGGCAGCTGGTTGTCATAATACAATTTCAACCAGCTCCCATTCACCAAACCTTCCTTCCATTGTCCATTCAAAGTCTTCAACTGCACAGATCCTCCTTCTGTAACGTAAGAAACCTCATATGGCCCAAGCCAATGTGTCCTAAACTTCCCTGGATGCTTCATGAACTTGTTGTCGTATACCAATACTAGATCTCCTTGCTTGAAGTCTTTCTTCTTGACGTGCCTATCATAATAGGCCTTTTCTCGTTCCTTCTGTACCTATTGATGGAATCCTGTAATAAATCTATCTTCTTCTAGTTCTACCAACTGTGCAAGCCTCTCTTGAACAACTCCAATGCCATCAATATCTGTGAATGTTGCAATTCTGAGACTAGGAACCAAATATTCCATAAGGACAACTACTTCTAGGCCATACACCAACTTAAAGGGAGTCTGCATTGTTAGCTTCTTGCAAGTAGTTCTATAGGCCCATAGCACTGTTGGTACTCTCAAATCCCAGTCATCCCTGTTCACACTGCAAATCTTCGTCAGCGTTGTCTCCAATATCTTATTGAAGGCTTCGACCATCCTGTTCACTTGTGGATGGTAAGGGGTACTCTTCTTATGGTGGACTTCAAATTCCTGAGTCAAAGCTTCAATAGTATTATTAATAAAGTGTGTGCCTTGATCGCTCATTAAGGTCTTCGAGCATCCAAACCTGGTTATGATATCCTCAAATATAAATCATGCAGCTGTAATTGCACTACAGTCCTTAAATTCTCTTACTTCTGCCCATTTTGTCAAATACTTTGTCGCAGTGATGATGTATCTAGCTCATGTGCGCTTCCCTGGTGGGTTTATAGGTCCCGCGAAATCAATTTCTCATTTCTCAAATAACTTCAAAGTCAGCTATGTTGCTAAAGGCATCTCATCTCTTCGGGAAGGCTTCCCAACTCTTTGGCATACATCGCAGGATTTATAGTAGTCCTTGGCATCTTTATGTAAAGTAGGCCACGCGAGGCCAGCTCTAAGAAACTTATGCATTGTAGATTTCCCTACGTAGTTTCCTCTTGTGATGCCTTCATCTTATTCTACTAAAATCAATGGTCTTTCTGCCTCCATAACGCATCTCCTCGGGATCTCATCAGGTCCCATCTTGTATAGTTGTCCGGCTATAACTGAAAAATCTGCAACGTGCACTACCAGTTGTTTCTTCTGGATGATTGTATATTCACTAGGTGCCATTCCTGCTGACATGAACTGGACTATCTCGACAAAGTGGTCATGAACCCTTCTAATGGCCAACAACTGTGCATATGGTAGTGTATCCTCCAAACTAGTAGATTCCTCTCCATTCTCCAACCTAGATAAATGATCAGGTCCCCTGTTCATTCTCCCTGGCTTTACCACAATCTCAAAATCATATTCCTGGAATAATAGTAGCCATCTGCATATTCTTCCCCCCAACACTAGATTGTTGACTAAGTGTTTCAATGTAGAGTGATCAATGAACATCTTAAATTGGCCTCCCAACAAGTAGTGACGAAACTTCTGCAGCGCATACACGATGGCTAAACCTTCTCTCTTAGTGGTAGTGTATTTTATCTTAGCTATAGATATCTTCTTGCTAGAAAAGGCTAACGGGTGGTAAAGATATCCTTTTCCTGGTTGTGCTAACATTGTTCCTAGTGCAATAGATGAAGCATCGACATGCACATGAAATTCCTTGCTCCAATCTAGGAAAATCAGAATAGGTGCAGTAACCATTTTCTATCTTAGTGTGTTGAAGCACTGCTAACATTCTTATGTCCATTGAAACTGACAATATTTCTTTAGAAGCTTCTTCATGGGTGTTGTAATATGTTCATAGCCCTTAATGAACTTACTGTAGTATCCAGTATGTCCCATCACAGTGCGCAGCTATCTAACTGAAGTAGGGTGGGGGGTAGATCAACAATAATGGAAATCTTGGACGGATCTACCAACAACCCCTGCTTACACACAATATGGCCCAACAAAACTCCAATGGGTGAAAAAATGATGCACTTCTTCATATTCAGGGAAATCTGACATTTCCGACACTTATCCAACATTAGTCTTAAACATTCAATATGATTTTGCAATAGGCTAAAAAGAGTCCAATCATCAAAATATGCTTCCAAAAATTTATGTAAAAACTCCTTGAGTTCTTCAACCACCACCCTGGAAAAGATGGCTGGTGCATTCTTCAATCCAAAAGGCATCACTATGTACTAGTAGGAACCCCATTCTATTGCAAATGTGGTCTTATGTCGATCTTATTTAGCAATCCTGATCTGGTGATAACCTGAAAATTCATCTATAAAGGAATATACCTCCTGTCCTCCCACATTATCTAGAACCTCATCTGTGAAGGGTGTAGGGAATGGGTCATGCAAATAGGCATCATTCAGATTCCTGAGGTCTACACAGATTCTGATCTCTCCTGTCTTCTTGTCTTGGACCACCATAGGGATAATCCACTCTGACTCTTCAACGGGTTCTATGATTCCTTATTCTAGCATTCTGTCTAATTCAATGTTCACTTTCTCCTTATATTTTGGATTCAATCTGTAGGGTCTCTGCTTGAATAGCCTTGAATCTGTTTTCAAGGGTATCTTCATCTCTCCCATGGGCCTTTTTATGCCCTTCATATCAATGAACTTGGTTGGGAACAAGTCTTGATATTCATGCAGTAATTATGTAATCTTATCAATGGTGGCATCATCCCATTAATATCCAACATTAGCAATATTAGGTTCTTATGTTGTTCCAATATTAAATTTATTGATTTTGATCGGTTGTCCAATGGAAGGTAGTTCAACTCCTGGTCCTTCTACATCTCTCAATCCTTTCATTTCTGTGATGTTCACATTCCTAGGATCATTGTCTTCATCGACAATGATATTGTAACATCCTTGCAGTTTTTGAAGAGGTGTAGTCCATTCATCATCTTCTTTCTCCATAGGGAGGCTAGGTGCCTCCTCAAATAATTTATGTCTAACAATTGGTAGATCTTGATCCACCATGGGATACTGACTTTCAAATAAAAATGTAGCTACAAAGTTTTGAGTCATACTGTACCAATCTGAAGTGGTGAGGCACAGTTCTTCTTGAAGATACCAATTGATAGTCGTTGTGTCCAAAGTATTGATGAACTTATGCAACCACTGCTCTTGAGGAATTTTTCTCTAGGCCTCCTCACAACCTTTCACATGGTCTTTAGGATATCTTTGACCTGTGTATCAAACTTCTCATCCTTCAATGTTGTCTAAAAATTGTGTTGTCATCAAAGTGCGACATTGGATCTAGTCCGCGATATTCCTTTTATGTGTCCCCCACCATCTTGCTATAGTAGCTTTCAAAGCCTCATCTAGTGCCAACAATCTCTGTTGTACTGGTACAACTTCTTAAAATTCCATTAAGAACATTTCTAAATGATTTAAACCATCAAATGTGGGCAAGTTACTTATGTGCGAATCCAACAAACTTCCCTGGTCAATATGACACATCACCGCACAGAAAATTCATACCATTTTTTCTGCCAGTTCTCCAGTGCTTCTTCTGAATCTGATGAACATGTGATGTCAATTCGCCAGCTTATTTTCCCATCTATTGTAGGGTTAATGTAATCCTACTATCTTTCTGTCAATTTATATATGTTCTCTAGCTCATATGCACGGTCTTCCTCTCTGATGGGTTTTGTGTATCTTCGACCTTCATCAAGATCCAAAGGTACAAGAACCCTAAGGACATCACCTTCAAATGTCATTCTTATTTTCTTTAAGTCAACAACAGTGGAATTGTTGAAATCCCAATCAATTCCTAACAATGTAGGATAGGGACAGTTATCATCAACTATCTCAATCACCTCGAAGTCCACAAATGTTCTTACCCCGTCGATGTCCACAGGGACATTCTCCAGCCTACCAAAGGGGCTTATTGCCTGCTGATTATCCATCCTAAGATAGATAGGGCAATAGATCAACTTAGGTTTTCCCATCAGTGCCCAATTCTGCTTCGTCATAACATTGAACTCCGACCCTGAGTCGAGGACCACATAATCTATATCATAATCTCCAATTTGTGCATTAATGTGTAGTTCCTTATTTGTCCTTTTCTTTTTGGATAGTTGATGTACTGATTTATTTAGTAGAGGATCTACCCTTCCTATCTCATACTGTCTGATCAAATTTTGTAGTTCGTGTAAATATTTTTCATCCATAATCAAATTAATGCAAGTACATAAGAATTCCATAAGTCTGCTTACCTCTTTTCCTTCTTCAGGCGAAGCAAACTGATCAAAGGCCAGGGGGATTCCACATTCTCTCATTTCTGGTTGTGCCTTTGATGAAGAAGCCTGATCTCTTTCAAAATATTTTCTTTCCTCTTCAAATGTCTGCCTCTCTTTCTTTGGATCAAACTTCTGTGTCTTCTCAGTAGTTCTTCTAACTCCTGATTCTTCTGTAATCATCCCTAGAGTCACCCTATCTTCTCCTATAGCAGCGCCTCCTCTACTGATAATGAAAAATCTAGGATCCAATCTAGGAGGTTCTTCTGATATTAGTTGTACTTGTTGGTTCCCTCCTCGTCTTTCCTAAAGTTTGGCTTACAGCGCAGGACAATCTTCTATGACATGTTCAAATGCGTTGCAGTAACTGCAAGTGGTACAAGGGTTATGAAATTCCCATGCCAAGTGACCTGGTTGTGCACAGTTGTAACAAATGATCTAACCTTGACCTCGACCCATGCCTCCTCCTTGTCCTCTTCCTCTAAATCTTCCATGAGGGTTTAAGTTTCCTCTTCCTGGGGAATTAACTGTGTATTATTTCCTTCTTGTTGTACTTCGCCTTGAATTCTCTATGTGTCTCTTGATATTTCATGAAAGAGGTCATAATCCCTACAATATTTCTCATCATGCGCCATAGATTTACAGAATGTGCAGTAAAGGTTGGTAGGTGTCTGGACATATTTTTGCATGTAATAGCATTCTCCAGGGCGATGTCTATTTCTACATACCTCACACCAAGGTAGAGTAACCTGCTTCAAAGGGCTCAGGGCTCCTGAAGCCAAGTACTCATGAAATAGAGGACAATACTCCTTGTCATGACCTTATAATTTGCATCTGATACACCAAATGTATTCTCTTTTATCTTTTCCCTTGTCTTTCTTCATATCTTTGACCTGCAATGATAAGCTAGTTAGTTGACTCAAAATTTGACTCATACCTGAGTTGGACTCTCCCATAGGGGCTGATTCTAATTGCATGGTGATATACAACACCTCAGCCTGCGAAGAAATACTCTGTTGCATCAGAGGGACTCTGATGTGTGGTAAGAGGGCAACAATGAACCATTCTTTATTCTGTTCGTCTGAAATCTGAAAACTCAAATGACCTGTCAGGGTCTTAAACCTCTGATCAAACTCCCAAACAGGTTCAGCTACTTTCTGCTTGATTTCTTTCAACTCTGTGATGCATTGCGACTCTGACTTGGGTTTCTTGAATTCTACAATCAAAGCAGTCTTTCTCTCATTTAGTGGTTTCAGTTGTACAACTCCTTGGATGAACTTCATGTACCAGCTTAGTGTGCGCTATCTTAGGGTAGTACTAAATTGATCTCTCTTAACAACTTCTTCAGTGATATTCTTAATACTCCATACATCTTCGCATAAAATGTTGATGATGATCTTTAGATCCATCTCCCCTAAAGGTGGGTAACCTCATATCATCTGCCATACATCTTCCTAGGGTTCCTGACTGAGTATGCAATGAACCACTTGTACTAGTGCTTTGAGTGCTCTGATAACTTAGGTTACTTTGGTTCCTTAATGTTGTTAAAACAACAGGAGGCATAATATTATTACTTCAGCAGTCTACGCAGTTCCTGAAGTTTCTGACTCTTCTCAACGAGGTTCTTCAGTCTTCCCTTCTTCTACCCTAGCGGACTCTGAATGTTCCTCATTCAGTAACTCTTCTTCTTCTCCACTGTAGAACCCTTCTTCCTGTGCTGGTGGTTCATGATTATGCTCAAACAAGTTCACCAAAGGAACTTATTTGAAGGTTCTCCCACCACGCGTGTGTCCGACCTATGTGTCGTTGTCGTTGTTTGAATTATTGAACATTAGATTTTTCAATCTGACCCGCTATTGTATCCTCAGGATTTTCTTCTCATGCAATAACATCTTGATCTTCAACTTCAAGAAGTGTAAAATTTTTCCTCTCGGTCCCTTAAAGAAATGTCTCTCTGCTTAGCTATATGATTCTACTCTATCAATAGAAAACTCAGTAATGTACCCTCCAATGGTACTATCAAACCAATGATCTACTGATCTTGATATAGTAGTATCAACTCTCTTGACCTTCTTGATCATCGTCGATTTCCAAACAACAGGTGGTCTGAGTCTGATTTCGAAATGGGTATCTTCTAATCTGGCTAGACACTCGTATAGCTCCTTATGAATTCCTCCAAAGAAAATCTCGTGTATATCAGTAAAGATATACCTTACCAACCAATCCTCTGTACTAAGATTAGGGTTCTTATTCTGAGATTCTACGAAGTCCTTCTCCTGTTCTTCTATCCACTTATGAATTTTTGTCTTTGATGGAAACCACCTTGACATTCCCTCAAAAAGATCCTTGTCCCGACAATGAAACCATTTGTTGGCACAAGGGCAGACCCAAGGTTCAGTTCTAACAATGCACCAACAAGCCCTAACTACTGGCCCTTTCAGCAACACCTACAAAGAAGATGCATTCTCACTCGAAGTAGCTATAGGGGGTTGTAGGACACAGGTCTCTACAATTGGAGGAAATGCAAAGAGGTTCTAGGGAAACACTCTCACACAGATCTAGTTATTCATTATCTTTCTAAAGCCTATTGCGCAAAATTTATCTCAGGTCTAACACAATATTTCATTAACAGTATATCAGAGATCAGAGGAACACAACATCAATCACACACAACAATGGGATATACATGGTTCACCCTCTCCCTAGGGCTACGTCCACATAACTATGCTTTATAATATATTAGATGAAAGCATATAGTTCTATCTGCACTCTTAGCTTGCAAATCTCTCTCCTTATTTCTCCTCTCCTCTCTCCCTTCCCTGCGCACCCATCTGCAGGGTTGATCTTTGCACCTAGCCGAAGATATTACAACACTGATTTCTCTCACCACACAATTCTTCTCTCTCATCAATAACAACAATCACTTATCATGCCTCTCTCGATCCCATCCCAGGTCCTCTTGACCTTTATTTATACATTACAATGACTCTCGGACAACCTTAGGCCGAAACCTAGGTATCAAAACCCTAAATACCAAAACCATAGGTGTCTAAAACCCTAGGTCAACTTGACCTGCATTTTTAGGGCTTCACCAACCTGTCTTTCTGTCTTTCTTGCAAGGTGCTCCAAAGCATCCATTGGTTGCTTTTTCCATTTACTAAGTCTTCCATGATCCATATTCCTTTTTGATTAATCTTTCTCGATATCTCCATCCAACTGATTGCTTTCTCTTACTTCACTTTGTCTTTTCTTCTCTTTTGGTCACTTCGACCCAATCTTAGTCAACTTGTCTTCTGTGCAGTTCGCACTTCGTGCTTCTTTCCTTAATCTTTGCAACCTTCCATAACCAAGGGCCAATAGGACTCCTAGTCAGATTTTCCACGTCATCTCTGTATGACAAGATTTATCGACGTTGGATATTTTGTAAGAGGATATCAATGAAAATGATCACTGCACAATCCTGACCCCTGATCCACCAACTAAAAGAGTGAAACGATGGGATTTTTGTGGAATAAGATACGATTGGATTTTGAACATTTAATGAACTAGTTAATACCTGATCCTACATTACTTGCTACCACGTGCATCGATTAGAAAACAAAATTTCGAAATCGTCGATAGACCACATTACCACCTGCGCCCGTGCCATCAACCCATGATGAATTTAAGTTTAAACATATCTGAAGATCTAGTGGAAGATTTGATGAAATTACACTCATAACCCGAATTGAATGGCTAATGCAACAAGGTAATTTCATCCCTGTCTAAATCTCTAGAATGGTTTTGAAAAAATTCATTCTACACGTATGTTGAATTCCAGAGAATCTGAAGGAGCAAAGTGAGCGTCGCAAGACTGCACTGACTCTTTGATTATCTAAACTAGGTTTAACAAGATTCAAAGGTATGTATCCAAGTCTTTCAATTCGTTGGTTATAATTTATATATGCGCACCCTATTTTCTTTCATAGTCTCTAAACTATGGTATAGTTGCAGGTAAGATGTCATCAAGAAATCCAACCACCAGACGCTCGCCTAGATCTCCAAAGATGAAAGAAGTAAAGATAGGCGAAGGTTCTTCTCCGGGGACTACGAGGCAATTGGAGTACACTCCTAGGGTGGAGCCTGTCATCAAAACAACAACGAAGAATTATTTTTTCCAACCTTTGACCTTTGGTGATACAGAGGCAAGCACCAGATCCAAGGTAGCGCTCCCACAGTGGGGAGATCTCTTCATCAAAATTAGCCGAGAAGAATACCCAAAGTATATCCCACATAGCGACCCGGACATAAGGGCGCTTGATGACTAGGTGTTCCCGAACATATGACGGTCATATTTACACATGGTGGCAAGCAGAACCCCCATTTTTCCCTGCATAGAGGTTCTAAAATGGCTCATCAACCATAAGGATGGGTTGAATTTTTTTATCAACGATGAGAATGGTAGATGTGTCAGAGTTTTCCTCCCGACAAAAGTCCAGAAATACTATAAGCTCAGGGACCTAGAGGAGTGTCTCAACAAGGACTTCGTGGTGAAGTTCTATGAGTTCCATGAAATCAGTTGGGTGATGGCCTCATGGTGGAAGGAGGACAAGAAGTTCACTAACAAGAGAAATGGATGGTATGGAACAATTAATCTGAGGGATCCATACATCGATTTAATGGCTCTCATCTGTCAATTATATGGAGAAAAATACTTCTCTAAGTTTTCAGAAGCGTGGATTCCTTTGGCGTACACAATTGAAATTTCCTGGAGAAAATTCAATTGGGGAGAGATAATCTCAAAACAACAAAGAATATATATACAATAGGCTTAGACGCTGAAAGAAGGGGAGGCACCCACGTTCTACATGGCCTCATACCTGATTGATGTCATGTGCGCAAGGAACGTCTTCCCCGACATGAACCTAAGTTGGCATGTTGCAGATCTCCAGGTCCACATCTACTTCAACATACTATGGGAGAACATGTACAAGAAATCTTACACACTCATCTGTGATGAATTCATCACCCGCATTCATTTTATTATTTTTAAGAAGGAATGCCCAAGACTATCTACGATAGCTAAGAAAATAATAGCCAACGTAGGCCATTGGTACTTGGATGAACGTACAACCTACATCAGGGTGTTTGAGGCCACCGGAGCACCGCATCTCCTACCCGCTCATTTCCTAGACCAACTTGTTGTGGGAGAAATCTATTATCAGACCATCCTGCAAGGATATAATGCCACATTGGTCAAAGACAAGAAACGAGCTTTCATACCCTACGGTTTTCATATAGGGTTTTATCCGGTGAAGGATATTGCTCAAGAAAAACAAGAGGGGCTTAACCAACTGGAATTCATATTCCAGACAGGACGATTCCGCAAGCACGATCCTAAAGGCCTGATCCCCCAACATGCTTCGCAATTATCATCTTGCTGGCCATATGATCATGACAAGTTTGAGGACGCAACATTCACAGAGTTTGCCCAGGATTGGGACGAGGTGGTACAAAGGATGTCCAAACCAAAGATGGCTAGGTTCAAGGCCATGAGCATGGATGAATAGGTGGAAACGATAGAGCAGTCATCTCAAGAGGCCCTCAAAGCCAGGGAAGAAATCAGAGCGACGGAAACAAAAGAGGCACAAAGAAGGGGATTTCTCTTGATAAAAGGGGCACAAAGAATCATTGACCAATTAAAAAATGATCCTGATCTGGTAGAGATGGCGAGGGTCCCCTCTCATGACCCAGTCAAAATTTGAGGGGAACCGAGTGGCCCAGAGCCGATACAGATTGAAGAAACCACCGGGTCAAATAACCCTGAAGCTTCACCACCACAGGTCGGATCACCAAGGGACGTTTTGGCTCAGTCCAAGATAGCAAGGACATCATGGAGAAAAAGTATACCAAATCCCTTGTTTGATTTAATAACCATATACGATGATGTGGAGAGTTCAGAGGTGTCCCTGGTCACTCCGGTGAAAATTACAGAGGAGAAAGGACCTGAGAAAGCATCCACACCGGGTCTTGATGCTTCAATTCAGAGCCACCTGCAGAGTGAGCATGAGGTGGAAAGTTGATCCAGGTGGATATTGGTGGCCACCCACCCTTTCTGACTGGCTCAAAACAGTTTTCTGGCAATTTTGGCAATTTACTATTTTTAGCAGGTTTTAACTTCCGGGGCCATTTTGAGGGTCCAAATGAAGGTTTTTCGAGATAAAGGTTCTCAGTGATAATTTAAGGCATTATTTATCCCCAAAAATGAATCTCCTCGACGATACCTTTCCAACGAGCTATCACGTGCCTAAAACAGAGATCGTATGCAAAAGTTACGACCCTGGGAAGTTGATGTACTCACTTACCCAAACGGGGCCCACATGACTTTTGGCGCTTCATCTCCTAGGGTTAGGTTTTTGGATTTCTAGGGTTTTTGGCATTCCTGCTTATTGTAAAAAGGCCTTCAAATCCTCATTGTAATCATCTTCTTGCAAATGTGAGTAGCCGTCACATCTCTTCTTAGAGATAAGCTGCCACCATTCTAGCGCGTCTTTCACTCTGTATTTTTACAATCTCTGTACATTTATTTCATTAATAGAAATCATGTATTATTGTATATATGTGTTTATGGTTACATCTCTGATACATTTATGTTATATTATTGAATATCTGCAATATCTCTATGCATTTCTTTATTATATCTCCGCTCTCATTTCGTACCGAAAATAATCCAGATCAAAAGTGCCTTAGACGTTGAGCCACTCAACATACCTGGAATTCCAATTGACAGCTCGAGGGATGAGCTAGGATCAGGTGAACAAGAAGGAGAAAATCCACAATAGGAAATTGACGTAACAATATCCGATTACCAAGTAAGTACTAAAATTTCCCCTGCTTCCTCAGTTTTGACCAGTACCTTGCCACCTGATGAGAAACAACCAGAGGTCGAGCCATCGGGACATACAAACGAGGTTCAAGAACCCAGTCTTGAACATATATACACCATCGATATCCTAGGAAACACTCTTACTTGGGAGGAACAACAAATCCCTGAACCTATTGATGAGGTCGTTGATATACAAACAACCTCCTACGACCAAAAGAGGAAATCCATCGTGAAGAGAACCACTAAGAAAAGGAGGCTTACTTTAGATAGTTCGATCCTCATCACCATAGAGGATAAATTGATCAGCACAGAGAATGCCAAGATGTCTAATCTTATCGGCGCAGGGATGGAAATCATAGGTGCCACCCTAGATAGATCAAGGAAAGATGAATAGGATTTGGCCGTTGCACTAAAGGCGTTGGAGCATCTATGCCATTTGTCGAAATATTATCAGGACTCCACACAGGCCACGGTATTTTTGAGAAGGGAATTCCAAGATGCCTACAGCAAATTCACGAATGAGAGGCACATTTTCACAACAAGGATAGCCGACTTCCAAGAAGACACCCTTATGGCACTGGTGACGTGCAAAGACATGAAAAGATGGTATGATAAGGCCCACCAAGCGGTGGAAAGAATTGATTACATCAGTGCAGTTCAGAAGGGTCGATATGCCAAAGAGCATGACATTCATGTGCTAAGGTATAGAAACATTGATCGTATAAGGAATTCGGTCAAATACTGGGTGAAGATGGCCCAAGAATATCAGGGGGAGATTCAAGAGAAATGGGTTGATTACGAAAGAATTTGGACCAAGATCAATCGGGGAATGAGAGACATCGGTCTCCCAGAATTCGGCTCACCCAAGGACTTTGTCGACTTGCATGACATAGTCAAACAATATGCAGAAAAAGATTCATCGTGGAATGCAGAGATATCAAAGGTGGAAAACATGGAGTCAGGTCAAGTACAACATTTCATGGAGCAACCGATCAAGGCTCGGACAGTGTTACAATAGTTAAGTGTTAAAGTAGTCAAGTATCGGGCACGGGTAGTAGAAATAAAGGAGACCCTTTCGACCCTGATGGACCAACACAGATTCTCATATGCCAACACATGTGAGGAACTCTTGGTCAAATGGTTAGAGTATGAGAAGATTCGTCCACCTAAGTGAAACCATTTGATGACTCTTAGAAGATAGAGAGATGAAAGCGCCATCTGGCGATATTTTGTTTTACTTAGCTTTCGCTTTTGATAGTTATCTGTAGTTAATAATTTGTTATAAATAAGAGGGTCAACCTTTTATAAATGATCAATGGTTTTTGAAAAGACCCTTATTTTTGGAATTGTAAAGAACTATTTCTAACCACCTTAATTGAGAAGTCTTCTTTAGGACTGGAGACAAAACTTTTGTTTTTCATCAAAGGCATGTGTGATTGGATTTGAGGAGGAACTACTTTCGACTTTGTTTCAAGAATGGATGTTGTGATGAGCAACAGTTTCTAAATCTATTGATAAGTTAGTTGATTCAATATTTTTATAGTTCTTATCTCTAATGGTGGAAAGAAAATCGTTGTGTTAATGTGCGATTAATGTTTAGAGCTAAGGAAACTATTTTTCTTTCGATCATTTTAATGCATGTATGTTTTTCTTTCGATAATTGTATCTCAGCCAATAATTGAAATACCAGCAAGTTGATGTATTAGTACTAGACTTGTCACAGGTATGAAAATCTTTGTCTGCATGTTTGAGCATGAGGGTTATCCTAAGCTCAACCTTCTTCAGTAGTTAAGATCTCCCATTTTACCCAGCTGGTTTATACCAACACGCATATTTTAGTAGACCCACCTGATAAAAGAAAATACAAAAGAGAACGTTTAAACTGAAGGAGGAATTTTCATAAGAAGATATCATGTCAATCACTACGTAAATCCCATCGATTATTTGGCCGGATCAATAGATCTGTATAACCATTCCACTATCAAACACTACAGAGTCTAATTGGGCCTTGGTGGCGGGTTTGTTTCCTGCTGTTGAGTTAAAAGGATTTAGGACCCTTCAATAGAACCTCTCCTTTCAAGGTACAAGTAAATTTTTATATTCTAAAATACCACGGTGCTCTGCATAGGTACATCCAAATTGAAATGGATTTTCTATACAACTCATCACTAGGAGTTTCCTATTGATATGCTATCAAAATCAAGTAGAAATTTAAGCACCAAAACAAATGGGAGTTCAGGTCTACAAATCTGCAACAGCCAAAGCACGATAAAGACAACCCTAACAAAGAACCTCCTAACAACCAGTCCAAGCCACATGAAAATAAGGGTAAGGGAAAGACAAATAATGACACTAGGAAGTGGTGCGACTTCCACAAAATCCCCTGGCACAACACTGATGAATGTATCTCAAAACATTCATTGGTGGACAATACAAAGACAAGGAGATGAACCTTGATTCATAATCTGATTCAAAAAATAATGGAAAAAGACAGATCATCAACATAGACCCCACTAATATTGTCGCGGCCACAATAATTCAACCAGAAGAACCAGTAGATCCTGAAGAGGGGGAGTGTCTTTTTCATTCACATATGTGGGTGAAGGGGACCCCACTGCATTTTATTGTTGATAGTGGAAGCTAGAAGAACCCCATCTCAAAAGAGGTCATCAAACAGTTAGGATTGTCGACAACACCACACCCGCAACCATACAACATCGGGTGGCTTTGCAAAGGACGAGATATTCATGTCAGCCAGCAGTGTTGCATGTCCTATGGAATCCATCCCTTGAAGGATGAGGTATTATGTGATGTTTCCCCACTGGATGTCTGTGATGTTCTTTTGGGCCAGCCATATATGTGGAAGCACCATGTTATTTATGAGTCTCGACCCTGTAGTGTCATTGTTACTCTAGGGGGTCATCTCTACAGGATGCCATAGTTAGTTCCAATTACTGTCCCACCTAAACAGTGTCGCAAGGTAGTATCTCATACTACAAAATTCATCTTCTTCACAATTTGTTCAAAAGGTGAACAAAAGGACACTGCAACCACTACAACCTTGGTCCAAGCACCTTCTATCCAACAGAAGCAAGTTGACAAGATTGTAGCAAAGCACAAATATTCCTTATGCACATAGTCATCTCATGTAGCCCGACTCGTTGAACATATTCAACCCCTCCAAAAATTGGTTTGTGATAGCCTTCAATAAGCTAAGAAACACAACTTCTCCAACAAGGCAAGCATCTCACCAAGATTCAAATTCAACAAACGCTTTCCCCTCTCCCCCGGGAACTCAATGCAATGGAGAACATTGCTTCCTAAGGAGGGAGTATTGATCTAGTTGGATATCAGTGGCCACCCACCTATTCCAACTGGATCAAAACCATCTTTTGGAAACTTACTATTTTTAGCATTTTTTTCGGTTCCTAAACTTTTGGGGCCATTTTGAGGGAATAAATGAAGTTTTTGGGATTGAGAACCTCAATCATACCGAAAGGATTTGATTGAGACCCCAAAATTAATCTCCTCGACGATACCTTTCCAATGAGGTATCATGCACCCCAAATGGAGATCGTATCCCAAATTTATGCCCCCAGGAAGTTGATACACCAAACTACCCAAAATGGGGTCCACAAAACTGTTGTCTTTTCATCTTCTGGGGTTAGGGTTTTGGATTTTCTTTAGGTTAAAAAGGCCTTTGGAGCCTCATTGTAACAATCATCTTCATCTTCTTATGAATGAGTGTAGCTGTCACATCTCTTCTCAGAGATAAGATGCCACCATTCTAACAAGTTCATTCACTCTGTATTTTTACAGTTCTGTACATTTCGCTTATCAATAGAAATTGTGTATTACTATATATATTGTGTGTATTGTTATATATCTGTTATATATCTGATATATATCTTTTATATTTTTGGATCTCTTGCAATATCTCTTCATATTTCTATGTTATATATCCGCTCTCATTTTGTGCCAAAAATAATCTGGATCATCTCCACCATGGAGGATTGACGGTCATCTTGTCGATTTTTTAGGGTAGCATTGAGATTCTGAACACTACAAGAAATATCATTTATTGTTGTCGCTTCATGAATTTTTTGTACTCCCTAATTTATATTTTTATTGAAAGGTAAATTTCAGTACAAGTGAGGCTCTTTACAACCCTAACACTCAAGAGGCGACATGACTATCTTGCTAACCATCTTATTTGCAAAATTTGTTGGTTTATTACTGTTTTAAACTAATACACTTTGTTGTTCGACATATATGTTTCTCTTAACTGGTGCATTGTGTGATGGTTGTCAAGGATGCTTAAAATTTTTCTTCTTAGGATCAAACTTGTCCTTATTTTTATGCTGCCACTTTTTTTCATTTTTCAGTTCTTTGTTTAAATTGAGTGGAGCATAGTTTAGCATGCATTATCACTTCATCCATTGTCTTTGGATTAAGAAATTCAATTCTGTCTTTGTATGCTTGAGCCAAAAAACCCATGAACCTCTAAACTTTTGAATTCTCCTCCCTAAGGTAAGGTACATATCTCATCAGATTCATGAATTTAGTGACAAAGTATTCAATAGAGATATGTCCCATTTTAAGATCATGAAACTCCTTGTCCTTTTCATCATAGTATCACTTTGTTAAATATTTTGTTTAAAACATTTCTTGAGTATTTTCCATTTCAATTCACTACTAATATTATTAACTGTTTTTATTGCCTGCCACCAAATGGAAGCTTTACCATTCAATTTATACACAACTAATCTATCCATCAAGTTTCATGGGTAATTGTATATTTGTCAGTATTTACTCATGTTCAGATGCCAAGCTTCTGCTCCCTCCTCAGACTCACCATCAAAACTAGGTGGTCTGATTTTCTTAAATTCACTAGGTAACTCTTCCTCATGCCATTTCCTTTTATTTTTTCGGGTGTAATTCAATGCAAGGTGTTGTTGTCCAAATTAACCTCACTACTTTCTTCATTTAACAACTTTGTTTTATCACTATTTGCTTGATAGTCCTTACACTTGCGTGACTCTTCATTAGAAAGCTTTGTTTTGGCATTACTAGAAGTATGTCCTATTTGTTTTAGTTGTTTCATATCAGTCATGCTCTTAAGAATAATCTCATTTAACTCTTCTTATTCTTTACTAGCCTTGAGTATCTTTCCATTATCTTCCTTGATACTTTACAATTCTTCTTTTATACTACGCATAGTTTCCAACAGTCTTATAGATTTGTCTTATAGTTGCTCATTGTTTAGTTCCACATACATCTCTGGTTCACTTGGAATTGATCTACCAGGTTCTTCGGCCATGATAATTTGTTATTGATTATGATATGTGCATAACACAATGATGCCAATTCTTTTATTTATAGAAGATGTACATATATATATTTTGGTAAGAAAAACTTTTTTGTTCATTCTGAGCCCATAAGGCGGTAATGTTTAAACCATGTTGTGATACCATTTGTAATGTCTCTTATTACCCAAATTTATTTTTAAAAAATAATTCCATTAGTAATTATATATTTGTGTAGTTATACTTGATATATGGTTTATTAACGTTATATATTTGTGTAGTTATACTTGATATATGGTTTATTAACTTTTTTGTTCGTTCTGAGCCCATAAGACGGTAATGTTTAAACCATGTTGTGATACCATTTGTAATGTCTCTTATTACCCAAATTTATTTTTAAAAAATAATTCCATTGGTAATTATATATTTGTGTAGTTATACTTGATATTTGTGTACCTCTATCCAAATGTATACGAGCACAATTGTACTAAATCCAGGTTATGAATTAACTTTTGTTTATTTGGTGAACATAAAGAATGAATTTGATATGACCTCGTTAATATGATACCCACTCTTTACTTATATTTTCTTTTGATTTAATAATTACCCCCATCGTATAGTTTTGATTCTGGGTATGGGACAAAGATTTCACTTGTTATAAATGAGTTTATAAATATTTTATTAGTGCCAAGACTTTATAGTCATTGGCTTTAGGGTTTCTATAAGTATGAAAACCTAATATTATATTAAGCTTTGAACTATAAAACCATATATCTCTTCTTAGCTTTCTTGACTCTTTGTTCATTATATGGAGAGAAATGTGTGTAAAGCTTCTTTGTGTTATCTCATAATATTTATATATTTCTTCTTTGTAACTTTTATGGAGTGGTTTTTATGTTATGTAAAAACACGTTTTTGGTTAGAAACCCTATACTTGTATTCACTATATGGAGTGGTTTTTATGTTATGTAAAAATAGGTTTTTGGTTAGAAACCCTATACTTGTATTCACTATGTATATTAATTTTTTTTTATTGTGTCTTTTGTTCACTGTATAAAGAAGTACATTTAGACACAAGATGCATCTTTTTTAATCAGTTAATTTCTGAAAAGAAATCATTACATGGAGAAACTTAACACATAAAGAAAATATTGCTACCTTTAAAATGGGTTTTTTATATTTTTATTTACAATATTTATGTAATTATCTTTTTACATGAATAGAAATCTATAGGCTTTCATATGAATTATGTTTTTTTTCATTATAATATTTGTAAAGGAAATTTTCTTTTAAAGTAAATAACATTTTACAGGTATGTAGATATTTTCTTGTTACAACAAAATTTAATAATAACAGAACACAAAAACATATATGTATGGATTTAGTCTACACTGTAAATATTGGTCATACTATAATAGAACAATTAAGAATAAAGAAAGAAAACATATATGAACTTTCTTCAAAATTTGATAAACAAATTAAGTAGAGAATCAATTCCTCCCAACCATAGACACGAACAACCAAGTTTTACTTGTAGGGCTCTTTTTCCCAAAACTCCTTAGTTAACAATCACCATTAACTCATTACTCATTGTTGTCATTTATAACCATTTAAATTTAAACACATATCAGCAAAATATATCAACAATATATCATCAACAAGTCATCACCACAAGGAACACAAAGAACACAAGATGTATGTGTTGATTAAGGTTGGTTGTCATTGATGTCAACCCTTGAAGAAAGACTCGTAGCACAAAGGTTTGGGTAATGGACCCAATATTTTTTGATGTAAGTATGAATCATTATTTTTTTTTCATTGTTGATAAGAAGTAAATATGGATGAACTCCAAAGTGGTCCCGTTATAGTGAAAGCCCTCACGGGAAGACGCTTTGTGGAGTAAGAGAGCCCATGCTTAATTGTGGAATAATGAGATGAAGGACAGTGATTTTTTCAGGGAAAATATCCTATATGGATAGTTCTTGTCATGTCATTTATGGTGGTATGTGGAACGTCACATACTTCCTCACGGTTAGAGAGTTATGGCCATGAGAAGTTGGAGGCCCCAGGTTTGGGTAATGGACCCAAGTTTGTTTGATGGGTAACGGTATGAGTTATGTTATATTTTCAGATAACACTATTTTATATGGATAGTACATGTCATGTCATTTATGTTGGTATGTGGAACGTCACATAAATCCTCACGGTTTGAGAGTTATGGCCTTACGAAGTTGGAGGACCCTCATATGTCATCTAGAAGTCCTAAAAGGTCAAAGTAGTCTAAGTGGTTTAAGAGATTTTAAAAGGTAAATAATAAAGCGAAGTGATGAGTGTATTATAATTCAAAGTGAATACAAAATAAATTATTTCAATAATAAATTTAATGGATAAATTAGAAGTGGACCCAACCCTAAAATAAGGAAAGCAGGCCAAGTGACCTAGAAGATGTTTTTAAGGAAGCTACTTGGAGAGTATAAATAAGAGGCAAGGCTCTCTCATTTGAAACACACTTGAGCATATTGAATATCTATATGTTTCTGAGGTAACCAAGGATATCTAAGCCGAAATTATGAGGAAAGTGAAGAAAAGAAGGCCGAAATGCAAGGAAGGATAAATTCTTTTGATGGTGCTTTCTAAGGTATGTTATTTACAGGTCATCTCACCCTTTTCACTATAAATTTTTTTATATAATGAGTCAGATCCTTAAATTGTTATTCCATTGAGAAAACATATCCAAGTATTTTTTCTAAAAAATTTAGCTTGCGGTTCGTTGTATTTTGGGAGTTACACTCCGTGGAAAATAGGGTTTGTGGCCAATCCTGAAACTAGTCAAAATCAAGTGTTTCAGGTAAACATGTCATAACTTCTTCATAACAGATCCAAATTTAGTGAGACCAAATGTGTTGGTTAGGGTACATTCTGTAGTATTCTATGTAACATTTTTAGATCAATTTATAAAACATTTTTGGCGGGGCACACTCTACAAGGTCACTCTCTAGAATAAGCCAGAATTCAACAAGGTATGTCATTTTTGCTATAAATCCTTTTCTGAGAGGTTACAAGTAGTGACACTTGGAGGAATTGCAAAAAAAATATTGAAGAACATTGTGTATCATTTTTAGATCTTTATTCATTATAGGTACAATGTTATGATTATTTCAAGTCAGGGTTGTCGACTAATCCAAAACTAGTCTTCTGAGACTAAAGAAAAGTTTGATGAAAATGCTAGTTTCTTGTTGTTAAAGTTAAGGAAGGTTTGCAGGAATGTGATCATATACACCAGGTCTATTACAGAGCTACAAATCAGATTTGGATGATGAAATTGATGAGGGATTTTGGTTGAGGTAAATGTTGAGTACATGGTTGAGACAAGTAGTTGATGAGTTGGCACATAGATGAGGTGTATAGTTGATAATGTTGGTACATATTGATGA
>JASDQU010710366.1:0-26439 GCA_032191745.1 Picea mariana
CATGGAGAGCATTTTCAGATTCCTTCTATAGATTATTTTTCCCCAGAATATCTTACAGAACTGCATGAAGACACCATCCTTGACGGGAGAATGCGAACTTCAAAACGAGGAAATGTGGAGTATCTTCGAGTTGGCCTTAAAGGAACAAATACAAGCAAATCCAAGTGGATTGAGGTTGGAAGGGTGAGGGAACTATACCCTCATCTTCACATAGACTGAAAATAGTCTTTTGGAGGTCCAAAAGCTTCCCAATGGGGAGGTGTGATCAGGGGATAAAACTTTGCTCAAAAATTCAAAGTTCTCAAAATTGCTTCAAATCGAATGAGAGCATAGGCCTCATCGTTTTAAACCCAACGCAACTCATTTCGTCTCAAACGGACGTCGGGAGCGAGAGATATCACGATCTGTTTGAATCGTCAAACAGGCAAAAAAAAAAGGACGCTGACTGTGCAGTCCATACAGGCTGACGTGGCAGAGACCATACGACCGTACGCTGATGTGGCATGTGATGATGTGGAATTTTTTGATTGACAGATGTGGTCGAATTATGATGTGACACATGGCATCATTTTTGGTTAATGGTGTGGTGCCATGTGGCCCAGTCATGGGCTGCCACGTGGCACCCCATTATTGGCTATGGTTTGTTATTTAAAATTTTATGGGGTCCGTGGGGGTCGAACCTCAGACCTCCCCACCAGTGTAAAGCCTTAAAAAAGTCTTCCTGACCAACATACCACCATTTGTTCCTTGTTATGTAAGTGGGTTAATATTCATTTGAATTTGAATTGTTTTAAGTTTGGCGCGGGGGTCGGGTCGGGGCTTAGCCCCGGCCCATGGTTGTATCTCTTTACATATGTGACCACTTAACATACGGTGGGCACGCATGGGAGTTGTATTTCAAATGGATCCCCTGGTCACACACTTTTTATGCCATATGACCCAATGTAGTTGTTGGCGCGCATTTGTTTATTCAAACGGTTAGCACGGTTTCTATGGGTGGTCCATGCGCCCGACACTTGGTGCTTAACTGTTGGTTAGCCTTTTTTGTATATGCGGTCGGTTGGCACACCCATAACCATCCTACAGTTCGCACCATTGGCAGGGTTGCATTCGGTGCCGGGTTTTTATGCTTTAAATAGCGTGTGTGCTAGGTCGCATGAACAAGGGTGCAATTTGTAGATGCAGAGACAGCAAGCTTGAAGGGGGGACTTCCAGGAAGCCTAACTTCTTCGTTTTTTGGCCAAACGAGGTGCCGAAAAAGCCCAGCTAGGGGTTTTTGGACGCTCTGAAGCCATTGGAGCAGTCTGTTGGTCAATTTGAGCATTGTAAAGCATGTTTTTGAGCACTTTTAGCAATTAATAATAATGATCCATCGGAAGCTAGACCAGGAGATGTAGCCCAAGAGAGGGGTGAACTCCTTTATCATTTGTTGTGTTTATGTTCTTATGTTCATTGATTATACTGTTGTTTATTTGTGTCTTAAATGAGTAAATCCTTTTTATAATGTGTTGCAAAGTTGATCCATTTGCTTTTAACACATAAACTTTACTTGCAAATATTTTCAAGATTACAAGTCTTCTTCATTTTTAGATCATGGAGGCATTACCTTGTGGGTAATAAATTTGAGCTAAGGAAAGATCACTATGGTCTCAAGCATTTATTTGGATAGCCAACACTAAATGCTAGGAAAACTAGATGGCTGGAGTTTCTGAGTGAATATGACTTCAAAATTAAGCACATAAAGGGAAAGGAAAACCAAGTGGTCGATGCACTCAGCAAGAGATCTCATGAAGTGCATATTGCAGCCATTAGAATGTACATAACAGATTTGAAAGACAAAGTTGTTGCAAAAGCAAATTCAGATCATAATTATTTAAAAATAAAAGAGACATTACAACAAGGAAATTTTCAGCATAAATTTAATTATTATGAGCTAAAAGAAGATGAAATTCCCATGTACAAAGGTAAGGTGTATGTGTTGAATTCTAGTGAGATGAAAAATGAAGTGATGAAGGAGATACACAATGTGCCATATGTAGGGCACCCAAGATATCAAAAAAAAATTGCAACAATAAGAAGCCAATATTTTTGGCTAGGAATGACGAAAGAAGTGGGTAATTACATAACCAAATGTCTAGAATGCCAAAAAGTAAAGACATAACATAGACACCCAATAGGTTTTCTACAACTATTTCCCATTTAGGAATGGAAGTGGGAAGTTCTCTTAGTTGATTTTGTTACTAAGCTTCCCAGAATAGTGAAGAAACATGATTCCATCATGGTGGTGGTGGTGGATAAGTTGACTAAAGAAGCGCATTTCATTCCAGAAAAGACTACACACAAGGCATCAAATATTGCAGATATTTATATGAGAGAATTTGCTATGCTACATGGAGTTCCTAAGGAAATAGTTTCAGACAAAGATCCAAAGTTTACTTCCAATTTTTGGAAGGGTTTCTTCAAAGGCTTTGGGACAGATTTTAATCTTAGTACAATGTATCATCCAGAATCAGATGGGAAAACATAAAGGACTAACAGAATAATTGAGGACATGCTTAGAATGTATGTGATGGATCAACCATCGAAGTGGGAAGATTATATCCATTTATTTGAATTTTCCTACAAAAATGGGTATCATGCCTCCTTGAAAATGAGTTCATTTGAGGCATTGTATGGAAGGAAATGTAACACCCCAGTGATTTGGGATAATCCAGTAGACAGAGGAGTTGTTGGGCGAAAATTGGTAAAAGAAATGAAAGATCAAATGAAAAGGATTAAGAAGAATTTGAACGATGCCCATGATAGGAAGAAAAGTTATGGAGACAGGAAAAAAAAATTCAGAGATTTTAAAGTGGGAGAACAGGTGTTTTTGAAATTAAAGGAAAAGAGAAGTTCGCTAAGATTAGGAATTTTCTCGAAGTTGGAAGCAAGATATTGTGGTCCTTTTGAAATATTAGAAAAGATAGGGCCAATTTCATACATGTTAGCTTTTCCTATAGCCATGAGAGTTCATAATGTATTTCATATATCATTACTTAAAAATTATGTACCTAATGCTAATCATGTCATTGATTGGAATGTGATCTAGGTGGAGCACGAAGGGGATTTCTGGGTGGAACCAATACACATCCTGGACTAGAAAGTCAAAGTGTTCAGGAACAAAGCCATAGGTCTGGTAAAGGTTCAATGGACCTGCTATGGTCTTGAAGATGCTACGTGGGAGCATGAAGAAAACATGCGGGTAGAATACCCACAAATTTTTTAAAGTTTTGAAGAAGATAGAATGCAAGACTCTTGTTGAGATCATTTCCTGTTTCCAAAATTTATTTCCCCTTTATATTTTCCCAACTTCTTTTTTTCCATTTATTTTCCCTCTTCTATACCTACCCTTGTTTCCCTCTTTCCTTTTTTCTTTCTTATATCCCCTTTCTAGTTACCATACTTAGTCGTATTTCAAAAATCGATGGGTTCACAGGTAGGTGGCTTGGCAGGCCTTCATCCCCATCCACTTTCCTATGCCATAAGTCCGACTGATCACCTTGCTACATTATACTTAGCCATTTTTTCCAACTTAGCGGGTTCGCAGGTTCGAGCCTTCATTGTCCAACTTCCACTATCTCCACTTTGCATCCAAAATTCCATGATCCACATTACAACCATCATATTTTTCGCAGGTCCTGAGCCCCTAAATTATTTTATTTCTCCTGCATGCAAGTCCGACCGACCGCCTTTCTACACTTAAATTATTTTTTATCATCCATAACCATGGGTTCGTGGGTTTCTGAGCTGACATGTTCATGAAAAGCTTCATATTCAAAATTTTCTCTCGTCTGTGACTGCCATTCTCGTGCTTTTCCCAATATGCATTAAATGTTTTTTAATTCTAACAATTGATTGTGCATGATCTAAAATGATTTTCATTGATGGTGAAAGACTCAAGGAGATTACTCATTAAATTGCATTGATTCACCATTTGCCAAAGGATTATATTATTTTCATTTCTCCAAAAATATTTATTTCAAGTTATTATCCAACTATAAAAATACTCCCATCAACCTAATGGCAACAACAACTAGAAAAAAAAATTGTGGTGATACTTTAAATATCTTTGGTCGTGAAGACCAGTACTTTCAGTGGTCCAGAGAAAATTCATATTATTCCTCTCCTATTGCACAGAAAGATGTAATCTGGGCATCCAGAATCGCTCACGCAGGGAGTGTTCCTGAGGTTTTTGAGTGTAAGGAACATGTTGCATGGTGCATGGAGAAGTAAATGCCAAGCCAAAGAATTATACAACTACAAGATCATTTCCCCATTTCCCTTTCACCACAAGTTTTTCACAAAATGTTGAAGCTCCCAGAGCCAACCCTTACATTCAAAGGAGAAGAATGTAGATATTTTTTGAATAAACATAACAATGGCCTTGACCTCCTGCTTGAATATTTGGAGAATCCTGCGTCTATTCCAGAATACATAACCATGATCCAGGTCGACTCTTTTAAAAACCCCTTTCAAGAAATTGTGTGGTTCTTCACTAGGTTGACATGTCATGAAAGAACTGCTACCAACTCTTGCATGGTTTTATATATTTTATATTTTACATTGAAAGAACAACCCATCTTTGACTGGGTAAAATTGATTTCTATCGAAATATCATCCTAGTTATCACACTATAAAAGAGACAAAAAATTCTTTATGGCTTCCTATTTGGTATTTTCTATAGTGTATTGTTGTCAATTTCCAAACTTGACCATAAGTAAGAGGGTGAACTATGAAATAGATCCAGTTACCTTCTGGTATTAGGCATTATGGAGAGATAATGCCCCTCTGTATTTTTACGAAGTTTACAATGATTTTGTCTCAGTCTTCAAAGGGTTGTTGTTGGGTGAAAATACTCCAAAGATATCTGACCAGGCTAACAAATTCTTAGAGAAAAAGGGAATGATAGAACAAATGGAAAATCACAGTGTCATAAGGATATTATGTTCCAAAGAAAATCCTTCTTTTCTTCCGTATCATGTATCTAAAAAAATATTTACTACAGAGGTGGAAATGCAATACAACTTCTGGATACAATTTTTCCATGAAAAAAGGAAACAACAATTTATCCCCTTTCCATGGAAGATTGGAGATTTCATTTTTAGAAACATAAATAAAATTGACGAGTTTGCAAGTCATTTCAACAATGTGAACTTAAAGTATGCTAAAAAGATAAAGGGCTTTGATCCTAACAAAATATTTGTAGAACACATGCTTTTGGTGGGATTCAGTAACTCGTTCATCCAGACTACCTTGAATGAAGAAGAAGAAGGTAACAACAAAAGTAGTCATGTACATGAAGCTCGTGACCTAGAAACATTACTCAGTACTAATGAGTTTTATGAGAAAAAAGGAAAGGGTATCAGTGAAATGAGCACCCAGTCTCTAGTTGTTACTCCCAAAAATACCACATCCTGGAGAAATGATCCAATGGCTCACTCAGTTAAAAATATTGCCAATAGTAGTTCAAGCGACGGAGGAGAGAAGAATCCCCCCCCTGGGAAAATCAAGAATTCACATAAGGTACCTGTTAGAAAGAAAAGGAAGAACTTAATACAAGAGGAAGAATACAACCTTAAAGAAAACAACATCCAAAACTTTTCTCTGGATGACATGGAGCTAGAGGTGGATATTGAGAAAATATTTCCTGAGATGGAACAACCAGAAAATATAATTTAACAAAATTCTTTATTGGAAATTGTTGCAAATGAGACTTTTAGTGAAGAGGAATCCTTCACTTTTCAAAGTGCTATTTTTTATGAGTCTAAAATATTGATTGTAGAAAGAGGTTATTAGAAAAACAAAAAGGGAAAATATCGCTCAGAGGTTGACCTGAAAAACATGCGACCATCCCAAATCTCTAAAATTCACAAGACAACTGGGGATTCTCTTGATGATTCTATTGATGGATTAGGAGTTGAAAATGCTAAGTTAAAAGAAAGGATCAGAGAATTGGAAAATGCCTTAATGCCTCTTACAATCCTGGAAAGTCCTTTGTTAATGGTCAAACCAATCACACCTTCCATTTAGTTGAAAGGATATTCAAGTCTACTCACAACAGTCCAAAGTTATGTAGAAAAAAATATTAAGAAGAGAATGTCACTAATAACAGAAGCATGGGAGGTATCAAAAAATATTGTTTCTTTTGGCTCAAGGGAACATGCCTTTCATGAGTATCTGCAAGCTGATTTAAATAAATAATAAGGTTTATACGTTGATGTTGCCTTTACATTTGGAATTAAAGTCTCAAACATTACAGAATTGAAAAGAAGAGAAGAGGATTTTCCTTCTCCAAGTCGAATAAAACAACTGAATGCTTGTTGGAAGGAAAAGATTAAGAATTTGAGTAACATTGTCCAAGCATGCAATGAAGCCATACTAAAAATAGAAGAATTGTTCAAAAGAGTCATGGAGATAGATCTAGAAGGAGGCACTAACGAGGTACAAGAACCTAAGTTAATTCTCAATTCAATGTTTCTAACAAAGCAACAAGTTGAAGAACAAGTTGAGATATTTAAAGGGTTATCAGCTAAAAACATTTATGGCATACTCGAATATAATGAAAAAGAAATAGACAATTGGCTAGTTGATTATTTCGTGAAAAATCAAGATATTGAGGAGGCAGTACATGGTATTTATTATGACTTAAGAGACTTGGAAGGTGAATTATTCAACATCAAAATAAGGCATGAAATAAATGTCGCACCAATGAAAAACTACATTGAATATTGGCTTAAAAAGGCAATTGACAAATTAACCAAAAAAGGGAAAGAAACAGTTGAGACGATTCCTATAACCATCAATGAAGACAATAAAAGGACAACATGAAGAAAGTGAAAGAGGAGAGAGACCATCATAGTAAGTTAATTATGATCATATCTTTCTTTCTTTATCAGTTTTTCATCCAATTACTCTACTTCTTTGACTATAAAGGTTTAACCGAAATCTGATAACTTCTCCCTATCTTCTTTTCTAGGTATTGCTACTCTGTCATCGCCCACCATATTATTTCCACTACTTACTTATTGTTTATATTTTATTTATGGTCAGCGGGAGCCCCAATCCTAGTCCTAAGGACAAACACATTTAAATTTCAAGGCTTTGTAACAGACTCTATATTTTTCATAAATCCCGAGAGAACTATTTCGGGATTAGTTTTGATTGTATTTTATAACTCTGATTTTTTAGTATAAAGTATTTGAGATTGATTCATCATTATATTTATTTGAGCTCCCCATGTGTTTACTCTATTAAAGTTCTCTTATGCATGCAAACCATCTTCTTTTATTTTATGTGATCAGAAATATTTAGTTTAACTATGATGGATGTGAGGAAATTTTGTCTATATTTTTCAAGTATATGAAGTGTGAGATTCCCGATCATCTCTCAGGAACTCTTTTTAAAAATATAAGTTTTTTTCTTTGTTTTTACCTTTTTTGCAATATTTATATTTCTTTGAATGTCATGATGGACTTCCTCAAAGTCCTATATTATAAAAAATCTAGAATTCTAAGAAAATATTAAAACAAAGAAGAGTACCACCTCCATAAAAATGCAGGGGGATTTGTATCCCCGTGAGGTTTCTGTTTCGATCTTGACGGATTAAACGTCAAAATGTTGGGTGACCATACTGGGGACTTGAATTGAAATTTGAAATCTGGTTTAGCATCTTTTGAAAGATACATGACTTTGCCCCAGGCTGATCAACCCCACCTGGAAATTGGATTAAATAATCAATGAAGCATCTTACATCAACTATATAATCTAGTAATAATGATAGACGATACCATAGAAGAATTGGAAATATCTTGGTAGACATTGGTCCAATAAGAAGAAAGAGAAATCCTTCGTAGACATAGGAGAGATGAGTGACAAGACCGAAGAAATGAAAGACTAGCTAGAGAAGCATAAGAACAAGGTCGGGATTGAAGCTAGATGAATATAGGGACCCAATACCAGAAGTAAAAAAAAAGAAACTCTATATTTCAAGAAGTGGAAAACATATTCCTGAAATATCTCTGGTCATGATGGGAAGAAATGAACAATCACGAGAAGAAACACGAAGAGAACCTCATGAAGAAAGACAAGGAGGTGGAGGAGGTGATGCAAGAAATCAAGAAGACCTAATATTTGGAAACTGATGAAGAGTAAGGTATTCACTCTTAAATATTCAAGGTGAGCAACATGACCTCCCTGTTCTCCCTAAGGGTACCTTGAATGAATTTTCGGGAGATGGAACAATTGATGCCAAAAGAAATATTAACTTATTTCTTGATGTTTGTAATTTTTATCGTGAAGAATATGACGATGCAATGGTAAGGTTATTTCTTCAAACCTTATTAGGGAGAGACTATGAATGGTATACTACATTACATAGTAGGTCAATTGGCTCATTTAATGACCTCAAAGCCATGTTCCTGACTATGTTCACTCCTCCAGTTTCATATCATACCCTTCTCACCAATTTTACCCAAACTAGTTTGAAGAAGAATGATAGAATACGAGATTTCAATCTCAGGTTCAATAAAACTTTGAGTAAGATTCCAGAAGATAAAATACCTAATGACCCAGTGATATTTGGTTTTTATAAGAATGCAATGCCCCCAAATGTAAAATATTCTATCAGAACGTCCCAGATGGATACCTTGGAGGAAGAAATGATTAAGTCCACTGAGATGGAAGAAATTATGATTGAGGCGGGTGTTGACCCCAATATTATCTTGGGAAAATTGCATAGGTAGCTGGGAGGCCTAAATATTGATGATCAAGGAGCTTCTAGATTAATAAGGAACAAAGAACATAATTCATGTCCCATCCAAAATCAAACAATTGGAGGAGGATTCTTTAAGGGAACCATACCAGATGTGAAAGTAGACCTTGTTGTAGCACAATAAACCAAACAAAGAATTGAAATTGCACAAATGAATAGAACCATCAGGCAGATGTAGAATGAGATAATCATATTAATAAGGGGATATAATCATGTAGCAAATCTGAGAATGTTGATCCAAGAGCAAAGAAGGAACCCTATCCAAGAAAATACAGTAAGGTTTGAAAACACAGATAATCCGTAAATACAAAGGGTTCTAGACAGGAAACCAACCCCAAATGCAATTGTTTTGGATGATGTATATGATGAGAAAATGGTTGAGCAAGGGAATCATTATTTACTTGATGAAATTTCTGAAACTATAC
The DNA here is from genome assembly GCA_032191745.1 of Picea mariana. Classification (NCBI taxonomy): domain Eukaryota; kingdom Viridiplantae; phylum Streptophyta; class Pinopsida; order Pinales; family Pinaceae; genus Picea; species Picea mariana. The sequence goes on from JASDQU010710366.1 coordinate 9,235, forward strand.
AAATGGACGGATGCGAGACATCCATATATATATTTGAAGAAAGCAATAATGACCCTGACTAGCAAGAGAATGTTGCCCAGACACGCGCGTTTGTAAATCAATCCAAGAATAAAAACGATTCTAAAAATGAAAATGAGAAATATAAAGAAAAGGTGAATGAGAAAAAGGAAAATGAAAATGTGACAGATAGTGTTGGAAGCAAGAAGCAACATCTGATGTCAAACCTGACTCAGATGAAATATAATGTTGTAGAGGACTTGAGTAAGCTAAGGATAACTCTCCCTTTCACAGAAGTAGTAAATATCCCTCAACAAAGGGAGAATATTTTGAGATTGTTGGATGATCCATCTTGAAAAATGGAGGTTGTTGTTATAAGTCTGAAACAAAGCCATAACACATCAACTGTCAAGTTGAGAGGTAAAATCCCACCTTTTTATATTTCAATTTAAAATCATCATGTTTCCCTTCATAATTGCTTAGTTGATACTGGCGCGACCAATAATATTATGCCATTGGTGGTCATGGAGGCATTCGGAATGAACTGCACCAAATATTATGAGATCAGTGAAAGTATATATTGAATTGATTCCAGACAAGTGTCATCTTATGGAGAAATCAAAGATTTATATGCTTGGATCACAACGGCTCCCCATATTATTACAGTTTTCAATATTATTGTAGTAGACCTTCCTCCTGCATATGGAGTTGTTTTAGGAAGAGATTGGTCATCTATGATCAGAGGATACATAATGAACGATGGAATCTGCATGATGCTACTAGATAAAGGAGGAGCGATGATTAAGGTCCCTCATGAACCCAGGAGACCCTTCTCTTTCAAAAAGAAGGATAATGAATTAATGGAAGATTATATAGATGCAGGGATCAAAAACTATGCTATCCTAGACATGGATCAGATTGAAGACCTAGAGAAAACCCAAGATATGAAGAATCAAGAGCATCAACTTGAAGGATATTGGAAGATGTCATTTGATGGATCTTGCTCAATTTCTAGGAGTGGAGTTGGAATTTTTCTTGTTAATCCATGAAAGATTGTGCACCCACATGCTATCAGACTTGAATTTGCGTGTACTGATAATGAGGAAGAATACGAAGATTTGATTCAAGGAATGATCCTTGCACAAGAAATGAAAATAAAACATTTAATTGTGACTAGTGACTCTAAGTTGGTGATAAATCAAGTTACCTAGATCTATAAAATTAAAAAAGAAAGTCTCAACTTATATTTCAAAAGAGTTAACGAATTGATGGAAGCCTTCAGCTCTTTCAACATTTCTTTCATCCCAAGGGACAAGAATCAGAAGGAAGATTCATTAAATTTCAGGGCCTTATTATCAAACTCAGATGATGTTCAAAGAAAAACATATTTTCAAGTAAAAAGAGTATTCCGACCTTCTGTATCTGATTACCAGGAATATTTACAAGTATTTGAGAATGATGAAGAATTGGAAAAAAATTTGTTGAACGATGATGATGATGAAGAAAATCACATAACTGTTGTTCCAAGGGATTGTATTCAATATGAGTTTCTTTTTACAAGATACGTTCATGCTAAAAATCTCTTGGAAGAAACTTCGCTCCGAAAGGTCCAAGAAACAAGAAAAAATAATATTGGAACTAAGAGTTCCCCAAAATATGTCAACTTGGGAGTTGATTACACAATTGAGGAAGTTGACAAATATGTTGCATTATTTAAATAATATCTTAATGTGTTCATATGGAGTTATGATGATTTGAAGGTTTATGATAAAACAATATTTCAACATATTATTCCCTTGAGAGAAGGGGCAAAGCCGGTCAAGCAAAATATAAGGATGATGAACCCCAAATTAAAACCACTGGTAAAGATTGAATTGGAGAAATTAAAGAAGGCTGGAATAATATACCCCATTAGACATTCTGATTGGATTTCAAATACTGTGATAGTAAGAAATAATACTATGGAGATTCAGATGTGTGTAGATTTCAGGGATCTTAACAAATCGAGTGTAAAGGATAATTATCCTTTACCTAACATGGAGTTTCTTCTCCAACGAGTCACTGGATCAGCCTGCATGTCCATTTTAGATGGTTTTCTGGGTATAATCAAGTCTTGGTTTCTAAAGAATACAAAGCAAAGACAACATTCATAACACCTTTGGAGACATATGCATATGCTAGGATTCCCTTTGGTTTAAAGAATGAATGAACTACATTTCAGAGGGCTATGGATCATGATTTTGAGGGGTTGATAGGAAAATTCATGGTGGATTATCAAAATGACTTAACAGTACACTCAAAAACAAGGAGGATCACATGCATCACCTAAGGGAAGTTTTTGACAGGTGTAGATTATATGGTGTTTCCTTGAATCCAAATAAATGTTTATTTGTTGTAACTCAAGGCAAACTATTGGGTCATATTGTATGCAAGGAAGGAATCTATATAGATCATGAAAGAGATAAATCTATAAATGAACTTAAACCACCATCATTTAAGAAGGGAGTTCAATAATGTTTTGGCAAGATCAACTTTGTATGAAGATTTATCCCTGACTATGAAAGTATTGTGAAGCCGATAAATTTATTGTTGAAAAGGGACCAAAGGTTTGAATGGACCAAAGATACACAAGAATATTTTAATAATATCAAAAAGACAATCTCTACAGCTCCATTCCTTAGTAGCCCACATTTTCAAAGAGACTTCATCATTTATTCGTTTGCTACAGAAATAGTTTTTTCATCTATTCTTACTTAGAGGAATACCAAGGGTGACGAACTGTCGATTAGCTTCATGAGAAAGACCCTTCATGATTACGAATTGAGATATTCAGAATTGGAGAAATAAGCCCTATCTCTTGTGAAGGAGGTGACTCAATTTCAGACTTACATATTAAATTCTCATGTCATTGCTTATGTTCCATCCTCTCCTGTGAAGATTCTTTTAAATCAACAATTGAGAGAAGGAAAATGGGCAAATTGGCTGGCAAAAATTCAAGAATATGACATTGAAATTAAACCTTTAAAGGCAGTCAAAGGACAGGGTTTATGTAAACTCATTGCAAATAGTGATTCTTTGTATGGAATGATTTCAATCTCAGTAGGAGAACCCATCACAGATTCATAATGGTATAGATATATTATATTCTACTTGAGGTCTAGACAATTTCCAGTCACCGTGAACCCTAAAGAGCAAAGATCATTGAAGATAAATTCGAGTCAATATGTGATGATTGTTGATATATTGTTTAGGAGGAAATATGATGGTATATTGCTAAGATGTGTTGATGAAAGGAAAGCTCAAGCATTGATGAAAGAATTCCATGAAGGAATATGTGGTGTACATTTTGCACCTACCGCCACTGCCCATAAGATAATAAGAGTTCGGTTTTATTGGCCATCAATTTTTAAAGACTCATATGCTACAATAAGGAAGTGTGTATCTTGTCAACAATTTTCAAGGACAATGAAAAAATCTGCAATGCCATTACAACCTATATCTGTAGAACAACCATTTTCCCAATGTGGACTCGATGTCGTTGGACCAATAAATCCAAAGTCAAGCAAAGGACATATATATATTCTCACGGCTACAGATTATTTTACAAAGTGGCCAGAAGAAGTGGCATTAAAAAGGGTTGATTCTAAAGAGTTGATTAAGTTTCTCAAAGATAATATTTTATCAAGATTTAGTGTCCCAGAAAAATTCATCACTGATAATGGGTTGATTTCAATGGTTCAAAATTCACAGAATTTTTTGGAGAATATGGAATTGTTATGGGGCAATCATCAAACTATTATCCACAAGGGAATGGTCTTGCAGAATCCACCAATAACATGCTCATTTAAATATTGAAGAAAATTGTTGATAAGAACCAAAGGAATTAGCATTTAAAGTTGACCGATACATTATGGGTGAGAATAATGACTCCAAAAGATAGTACTGTGATGTCTCTGTATACATTGGTTTATGGGAAAGAAGAAAAAATGCCAATCAGCCTTGAGCTGAATGCCTTGAATTTTGTAGTCAATACAGAGGATGCAAAAGATTTTTCACCTATGCAAAAGATGGTCAATTAGTTATTGAAATTGTAGGAGGAATGAAGTAAAACCATGAATAGAACTTCTCAGAGACAACAAAGTATCAAAAGATATTTTGACCATAATACAACCATAAAGAATTTTCAGAAGGGTGAACTAGTTTTACTCTGGAACAAATCTAAGGAGAAACCATCAATGCACACAAAATTCGAAGCACTCTAGATCGGACCATACATCATTGAAAAAATCATGGGTTTTAATTATTATATGCTCAAATATATGAAGGGTAAAATGTTAATGGTGCATGTTAATGGGAAACATTTGAAAGGTTTCTTCACCTGACATTTTATCATTTCCTTGTACATAATTTCTTTTACATAGTTTGTATATTCTTACTGTTGACTCCATAGCCCAATGGATGGAGGCACCTATCATGAAGATTATAGATTCTTGATAACACATAGAGGGTTATTATCCCACAGTTGGAGCCAGTTGTTGAGATCATTTCCTGTTTCCAAAATTTATTTCCCCTTTCTATTTTCCCAACTTTTTTTTTCCATTTCTTTTCCCTCTTCTATATCTACCCTTGTTTCCCTCTTTCATTTTTCCCTTCTTCTATCCCCTTTCTAGTTACCATATTTAGTCGTATTTCAAAAATCGACGAGTTCGCGGGTAGGCGGGTTGGTAGGCCTTCATCCCCATCCAATTTCCTATATCATAAGTCCAACTGATCACCTTGCGACATTATACTTAGCCATTTTTTCCAACTTCGTGGGTTTGCGAGTTCAAGCCTTCATTCTCCAAGTTTCGCGATCTCCACTTTCCACCCAAAATTATGTGATCCACTTTACAAACATCAGATTTGTTGCAGGTTCTAAGCCCCTAAAGTATTTTATTTCTTCTGCATGCAATTCTGACCAACCGCCTTTCTACACGTAACTTATTTTTTATCATCCATAACCATTGGTTTGTGGGTTTCCGGGCTAGAGGGTTCATGAAAAGCTTCATACTCAAAATTTGCTCTCATCCATCCCTGCAATTCTCGTGCTTTTCCCAATATGCATTAAATGTTGTTTAATGCTAATAACTGAGTGTGCAAGCTCTGAAAGTATTTTCATTGATGGTGAAAGAATCGAGGAGATTAATCATTAAATTTCATTAATTCTCCATTTTCCAAAGGATTATATTATTGTCATCTCTCCTAAAAGATTTATTTCAAGTTATTATCCAGCTAAAAAATGCTCCCATCAACCCAACGGCAGCAACAACTAAACAACAATTGTGTGGTGATACTTTAAATGTATTTGCTTGTGAAGACCAGAACTTTCAGTGGTCCAAAGCATATTCATATTATTCCTCTCCTCCTGCACAGAAAGACGTAATATGGGCATCTGAAATCGCTCGCACAGGGTGTGTTCCTGACGTTTTTGACTGTAAGTAACTTGTTGCATGGTGCGTGGAGAAGTATGTGCCAAGCCAGAGAATTATACAACTCCAATATCGTTCCCCCATTTCCATTTCACTGTAATTTTTTCGCAATATGTTGAAGCTCCCAGATCCAACACTTACGTTCAAAGGAGAAGAATGCATAGATTTTTTGAAGAAAGATAACAATGGCCTTGACCTCCTACCTGAATATTTGGAGAATCATGTGTTTATTCCAGAAGACATAACCAAAACCTAGGTCGACTCCTTTAAAAAATCGTTTCGAGAAATTACATGGTTGTTCACCAAGTTGACAGGTCAGGAAAGCATTGCTACCATCTCTCGCATGATTTTATATATTTATATTTTACAGTGAAAGAACATGCCATATTTGATTGGGGAAAATTGTTTTTATCGAAATCTTGTCCCAATTATCACACTATAAAAGGGACAAAAACTTCTTTATGGCTTCCTATTTGGTATTTTCGATAGTGTATTATTGTCAATTTCCAAACTTGACCATAAATAAGAGGATGAACTATTAAATAGATCCAGTTACCTTTTGGTATCAGGCATTGTGGATACATAATACCCCTCTGTAGTTTTATGAAGTTTACAATGATTTTGTATTAGTCTTCAAAGGGTTGTTGTTGGGTGAAAATACTCCAAGGATATCTGACCATTCTAACAAATTCTTAGAGAAAAAGGGAACGATAGAACAAATGGAAAATCACAGTGTCATAAGGATATTATGTTCCAAAGAAAATCCTTCTTTTCTTCTATATCATGTATCTGAAAAATTATTTATTACAGAGGTGGCAAGGAAATACAACTTTTGGATACATTTTTTCCATGAAAAAAGGAAAAAATAATTTATCCCCTTGCCATGGAAGATTAGAGATTTCATTTTCAGAAACATAAATAAAATTGACGAGTTTGCAAGCCATTTCAACAATGTGAACTTAAAGTATGCTAAAAATATAAAGGGCTTTGATCCTAACAAAATCTTTGTAGAACACATGCTTTCAGTGGGATTCAATAACACATTCATCAAGAATATCTTGAATGAAGAAGAAGGAGGTAACAACCAAAGTACTCATGTACACGAAGTTAGTGACCTAGAAACAATACTTAGTACTATTGAGTTTTATAAGCAAAAATTAAAGGGTACTAGTGAAAGGAGCACTCAGTCTCCATTTGTTACTCCCAAAAATACCACATCCCAGAGAAATGCTCCAATAGCTCACCCAGTTAGAAATATTGCCAACAGTAGTTCAAGCGGCGGAGGAGAGAAGAATACACTCCCTGGGAAAATCGAGAATTCACATAAGGTTCCTGTGAGAAAGAAAAGGAAGAACTTAATACAAGAGGAAGAGGACAACCTTATAGAAACTGACATCCAAATATTTTCTCTAGATGACATGGAGCTAGAGGTGGATATTGAGAAAATATTTCCCGAGATGGAACAGCCAGAAAATATAACTCAACAAAATTATTTATTGGAAGTTGTTGCAAATGATACTTTTAGTGAAGAGGAATCCTTCACTTTTCAAAGTGCTATTTTTGATAAGGAGTCTAAAACATTGATTGTAGAAATAGGTGATCAGAAAAATAAAAATGGAAAATTTCTCTCAGAGATTGACCTGAAAGACATGCAGTCGTCCCAAATCTCTAAAATTCACAGAGCAATTGGATATTCTCTTGACGATTCTATTGATGGATTATAAGCTGAAAATTCTATTAAAAGAAAGGATTAGAGAATTGGAAAATTCCTTAATGCCTCTTCCAATCCTGACAACTCGTTTTTCAATGGTCAAACCAATCACACCTGCCATTAAGTTGAAAGGATCTTCAAGTCTACTCACAGTGGTCCGAAATTATTTAGAAAAAAATATTAACAAGAGAATGTCACTAATAACAAAACCATGGGAGGTATAAAAAAATGTGATTTATTTTGGCTCAAGGGCACATGCCTTTCATGAGTATATGCAAGATGATTTAAAGAATGAAGAAGGTTTCTATGTTGATGTTGTATTTCCATTTGGAATAAATTCTCAAACATCACAAAATTGAAAAGAAGAGAAGAGGATTTTCCTTCTCCAAGTCGAATAAAACAACTAAATGCTTGTTGGAAGGAAAAGATTAAGAATTTGAGTAACATTGTCCAAACATGTAGCTAAGCCATACTAAAAAGAGAAGAATTGCTCCAAAGACTCACGGATATAGATCTAGTAGGAGGCACTAATGAGGTACAAGACCCTAATTCAATTACCAATTCAATGTTTCGAACAAAGCAACAATTTGACGAACAAGTTGATATTTAAGGGGTTATTAGCTGAAATGTTTTATGGCATACTCGAATATAATGAAGAAGAAATAGACAATTGGCTAGTTGATTATTCCATGAAAAATCAAGATATTGAGGAGGCAATATCATGACTTAAGAGACTTGGAAGGTGAATTATTCAACATTAAAATCAGGCATGAAATAAATGTCACACCAATGAAAAACTACATTGAAGATTGGTTTAAAAAGGCAATTGACAAATTAACCAAAGAAGAGAAAGAAACAGTTGAGATGGTTCTTATAACCATCAATGAAGACAATAAAAGGATAGCAACAAGAAAGTGAATGAGGAGAGAGACCATCATAGTAAGTTCATGCTGATCATATCTTGCTTTCTTTATGATTTTTTCATCCAGTTACTCCGCTTCTTTGACTATAAAGGTTTAACCGAAATTTGACAACTTACCCATGTCTTGTTTTCCAGGTATTGCTACTCTATCATCGCCCACCATATTCTTTCCACATCTTACTTCTTGTTTATATTTTCTTTATGGTCCATGGGAGCCCCAATCCCAGTCCTAAGTACAAACACATTTAAATTTCAAGGCTTTGTAATAGAATCTATATTTTTTAGAAATCCCAAGAGAACTACTTCGAGATCAGTTTTGACTGTATTTTATAACTTTGATTTTTTAGAATAAAATATTTGAGATTGGTCTATCATTATCTTTATCTGATCTCTCCATGTGTTTACTCTATTAAATTTCTCGTATGCATGCAGACTATATTCTTTTATATTATGTGATCGAAAATATTTAGTTTAACTATGATGGATGTGAGGAAATTTTGTCTTTCTTTTTCAAGTATATGAAGTGTGAGGTTCCTGGTCATCTCTCAGGAACTCATTTTAAAAATAAAACTTTTTTTCTTTCTTTTTAACTTTTATGCAATCTTTATATTTCTTTGAATATCACAACAGACTTTCTCAAAGTCCTATATTATAAAAAATTTAGAATTTCAAGAAAATATTAAAAAAACTAGGAGTGTCATCTCTATAAAAATGCAGGGAGATTTGTATCCACGTGAGGTTGTCATTTCAGTCCTGATGGATTCAAGCGTCAACAACTCAGTTTTGAGCAACTAGATTTCTGGAACCACATCTCAGAGTCTTGGCCAACTACACTAGGAACCTTGATAAACGAATGGAACATTCCTTGGGTTAGCCTTGATAAATGGATGGCACATCCCTTGGGAATTCTTGATAAATAAATGGTGCATTCCTTGGGTCGACGAGTTGAGAGGAACATGAGATTTTGGTTGGAAGTATTGCTGGAGTTTTTAAATTGCATGAATTTTATTTCTAGGTATTGTGATGTAAATTTGCATATATTCATGTCAGAATAGAATGCACCGAGGATGGCGTACAACTATAGGGGAGGGGGAATGTAAAATCCCCATTGTTACAAGGGAAAAAATCTCTATGGCCAAAGGTAAACCACAACAGACAGGTATGACTGCAGAAATCAACTCAATTCCAACATATGCTATATATCAATGTGTAATATAAGAAAGAGGCCTACCTCGATCCAACGTTTTATGATGTTCCATCGTTGAGCACTTTGACCCAAAGCTTTATACCTGCAAGAAGTTCTCAACAAACAAGCAACGCAAGCATATAGTGATAATAAAAATGGGTTCACACATTAGATAGCATAATCCATTAATAAACATTACAAACACGCCCATGGATAATAATCATATATTTGCAAGATACCAATAGGATGGGAAAGGAGTATTTCTATTAATAATTGATCAGCAGAAGTGACAACATTACATACTTTTGTGTCGTCATGGTTTGAAACCAAGAAACCAAGTTCCTTCCAGCTGGGTCTCCACCACTTTAATCATCCACCAAAGGCAAGCTCATAGGAAAGAGGCAATGAGGTCCTCTCAACAATAAGGGAAGAGCTTGGGGGCTGAACACTGTGTTCAGACTTGATGGACAAAGAGATGCAGACTCGATATGAATTAATTTCTCCAGAGTAACTTTTCTCTCAAAGTTGAATGCTTTCTCCTCTTTTCCATAGATCGAAATTGTGCTCTTATAGCCTTTAGAATGCAACTGAAGGGTCAAGTCAGAACATTTCCAATATATGGAAGGCTAAGGATCAGAGATCTCCTGTTGTGACATGGAAACCCGACTTCATTTCATATTTTATGGAACAAATCCTAATATACGCGAGTTGTAGTGGAACAACAAGCGTATATGCATATTGCAAAGAACTTAGGGAGCATATATGTGGAAAACTATATTTTTTAGCTCTAGATTCATCAAAAAGGGATGATAAGTCTGCATAGGGAAATGGAAAAAGGCCCTCTTTGCAAGATAGCAATGGTGAGGAAAATCTTGATATAACAGATGCCCCCTAATGTGTGAGATCAGAGGAGCATCTGCGATGGCTGAAATACATTATAAATAACCCAGAACTGGAGTGGTAGAGAACCAGCTAGACGAACTCAATTTCTCATTACATTATGTACTGACTTTGCATACATGGTTGCCAAGAATACAATGCAGATCCATGTGGAAAATATACCAAACAAGTGTTCATGGCCATGAATAGGAAAATATAAATGCAGTTACATGCCAAGAGCTGTCATAGTCACGAACAAGGCCCAGTGAAACCAGTCTAAAAAATCAATCTGAAGATATATGTATACCATGGAGTACAATTTGATCTCCCATGATCACTGAAGTCAAATAGGTACTGGTTCAATGAAATGGAAGCAACAACTCAGGAAAGATGTGGCCACATACTGATGTCTTCAAGTCTTCTACACTATCCGCCAATGGTGCAAGTCTACATCATGTGAATAAATGAGTTGAGTTCGAACACGATGAGACATCGTTTGATTATTGGTCATTGAGGTAAACCATTAACAAATGCGAGACAGCCTACCGATGATGAAAGTAGGTATCAAGGCACCGAGTACATCTCTACAAATGTGAATAAAGGAGTTGGTGTCGAACACTCGAGAGATCCATTGATCAAGAGACATTGATGTATTCCCATCTACCAATGGCGATAGAGCCTGCCACTAATGACTGCAAGCCTCAAGGTATTTGTAAAACTCTAGGTCTCGTATCCAGAATAAATGAGCTAAATTCGATGGAAAGAGACTTGTTGAAAGGAGAGAATTAAGGCATCTCTCATTAGTAAGCACGAGGAACAAAGTAGGAGCTTCATGATTTGGTGGATATCAGACGAAGAACATGTTCATGAACCAATGATCTTGTGCGTCTTTCACATGTGCCAAATGCAATTGGTACATGAAAAAGACCCTCTGAATAGCAGCCAATGATGAAAACTACTAACAAAGGAGAGGAAACCACCAATAAGGCTAATGGCATCCAAGACACTGCACGAATCCCAAAGTGTGAATAGCTGTCTTGTCGTCGAACACAAGGGAAACCACCCAGTCAACAACCAATGATGAAATGTCAATTGTTGGGTTCAAGGTGACCTACCAATGATGAAAGTAGGGCCAGGTTGCATGATGAGACCACAATATCATGTGATTCTGAGACAAATTGAGGGTATGGCCGACATGCAAAGTCAAGATTTTTGAGGAGTGGCCGACACAGGTTGATAGACTTCCTTTGAGCAAGAGCATGAGACATACAGTGGAATTCGGTAGCATAGACTCAATGATGTGACAAGTAGATGCAGGAGGCATCTATAATGTTCTCTATAGGGACTGGAAGAGTAACCAGTCGATAGAAAAAACTTTGTAGCGAGATCAGCTTCCTAAGGCCATGCTAAACCCAAAATTATGATGACACAAGGACTCAATAACTTTGTGCTCTGTTCAAAGGCGACACGACTGTTGCCAATCACAATATAGTACTCCCTTCCCGCCCGTCTTTTTTTGTTTTTTCATAACAAATGAATGCTATGATACAGTGGAGGGAACGAGTGTCGCAATTAAGAAAAACTAGTTCCAGCAGTGGAACATACCTATGCTCAATGCAAGAAAATCCATGCGGGAGATGGACACTCAGGGTGATGTTCCCTCCAGGGTATAGGGTGTCAAATTGCAAAGGATAAAAGCAAGGCTCTGCTTGGTTGAGGATGAAAATTGCTTAAGAAACGGTTTATAATGCAAAGCGAGAACCGGATAAAGGCTCAATACTGCAAGCGAGGACATGAGATGCAATCACAAATTAACACCAAAAAATGTCCTTTTTTATATCTTTTAGTCTACTTGGTGTGAAAAAGGTGTAAACTTGTGCCAAATAGACGTCTTTTCAAATCCAATTTACGAGTGTAAAAAAGACAAGTTCACTCGGCAATCTTTTCTATTTTTGATAGCGAGTCGGAAAAGAGATTAACTAGGACTCGTGATCTTTCAAATCCAAATTTAACGAGTGTGAAAGGGACAAATCACTCAGTGATCTTTTCAGTTTTTAAGCGAGTCGGAAAAGAGCTTAACTAAGACTCATTATTTGGGAGTCTCCGGGTAATAAGGTTGCATGTGCATGAATGAGTAATGAGGCTCATTATAAATTCATGTATCAATTTGTTCTAGACTCCCAGTCCTAAGGAAGAAACTTGGCATGGGCACCAAATGACAAAGAAGATATAGCTAGGGTACGCATGTTTGGTAAGCCTCTACCATTTATTAACGATGCTATTAATAGCAGATGGAGGGTTATGCGTCGCAATAAATGGGTTCGTACCTAAGGCATAAAAAGCGGTGGTCGAAGGATAATGAGAAAATGCACAATGGAGTAGATACCTATCCTATATTCTAGGTTATGAATATACCTGCCTGAGGAGACGAACGACCAACCATGACATTGAAATTCGTAAGAAAATTGAGTCGAAACTGCAAAAGCCAGCTTAAAACTATTCTTGAATTAGTCCATTAGGAAAAACAACAGCATAAAACTATATCAATTGGGTAAAAATCTTTTATAAATAGTCATAAAATCAAAATTTACTATGTCATTTTCATTTTTACCCAAATAGTGCAATTGGACTAAAATATCTCCAGAATTCAAACGGCAATCGCAGGAGCAATAGGCAACAGAATCACACACCGTCTGGACCAGGTAACTCTTCATCCCATCCTCTTCAAATTCAATGGTTTACAATTTTGAATTAGGTTGTATTTTATTGGTTTTTAAGGGCACAAATTGAGTTTTTCGGTATACGCAGGTTTCTGCTAATATGTCACGTATACGACCAGATATATTCCCCTGTGTGAACTACAGGGGGCGTATATCAGGCCCTATCCATGACTGTTCTTGGATAAACCATGTATACATGCGCAAAAGGGAAAAAAATAAGTTTCTAACTCAAAAATTGATTTGGTTTTTGCACGATGGTGTTAGAGTGGAGGGAGAGAGAGCATGAGGAGGTAGATGCAGCAGTGGATAGGGATCCAGTGTCTCAAGCGGCTTCAAAAAGATGTCGTTTATACAAGTTTTGGGCTCTCAAAGGGATGAGGACCCAAGTGAGGAAATGTTGTTGGGCTATTGGGATCCAAATAACGAGAGCTTTATTCTTGATGGACAACCATTAAGAATCAAAGTAGAGGACATCTACTTCTTGACAAGAATTTCACGCCGAGGAGAGGTCCTGGACCTCAAGTTATGTGGGGCAGGGAGTGGGATGAAGGTCGAAGAATACATTGAGACCAACTGTGTTGCAGGGACTCCAATGGTGGGAATTCAAATCCCTATCCCGACTATAGGTAACTTCAGCCTGAAGATTATTGTTCTCATGCTTACCAGGATCATAGGATTGGCCTCATTGCATCAGGCGTTGAGACCACTTATGTTTTATGCACTGGAGTGTGCGAGACCCACCATCTATGATTGGTGTACCTCGTTGTTGACCAATATGAAAGGTCAGTTGACAGAGTGCAAGTAGGGAGCTAAGAGAAATTTTGGGTTTGCCTCTATCCTTTGCAGATTCTTTTTCGAGCGAGTCCCAAGTCTGGGACCTAGAGTGGAGATCATTCCTAGAGGACCACGTGATCTGGCTATGGTGCGATGGATCGAGGTCATGAGATGGTAGGGAGGAGGTAGGGTGGCGACACCCTACAATGATGACTTTTTCTTCTGGTGGCAGAGACAGATTATAGCTCTGGATGATTATCCCTATGCAGGAATTGATTTTAGAGGAGATCGTGATATGTCGCTTCCACCAGGAGCCGCCTACAATGCCATAGGTAAAAATTATTTTACATATTTCATTTTTTTGTATTTCTATATTTAAGGGAACAAAAATATTTTTGGATGGTGTTTTAAATATTAACTCAATACATGTGTGATTGCAGATGTGGGTCCGCAACAGCCAGAGGGATTCCTACGACATAGGCATAGGCACCGGGGTGATGAGGCAGTTGGAGGAGAGGCAGAGAGAGTCCTAAAGAACGTGCAGGGAAACCTGTCACATTTGACATAGAGGATTCCTATGGTTCAAGTGGAGGATCTACCTGAAGCCATGCAGAGGTAGGTTGTCGGTGTACCTAGAGAATGGGTATGACTCTTCCAACGTCTTGCCAATGTTGTGGTTTTCTATCACGAGACTCATCCGGTGCCACAGGCGTAGATGTCATGGGACATGTATATGTTGGTATGTTTACAGTCAGGTATGCTTGTCATTGATGGCAAGATTAGAGTATGCAGCGATGGAAAAATAGGGACAATGTAAGCTCAAAAGAGAAAGTGCAATGGTGCAATAAGAGTGCAAGAGTGTGCTTGTTCATTTGATGGAAAACAGGCAGGCAAGGAAGATCAGCAGCGCAGGGATAATGGCATGGAAAGATTAGAAGCATAAACTCCATTTCGTAGTTTTGGATACCGGGAAATTGAGAAGTCAAGAATTGAAACTCTTCAACACAGGAGTCCCAAAGTTGCAAAATCCAGAATTCCGAAATCCCGAAAGAGGCACATCAACAAGAGTTTTTCAGACCGGGAAATAACTCCATTTCGTAGTTTCGGATACCGAGAGTTGGAAGAGTCAAGACTCTTCATCATCAGGAGTCTCGGAATCAAAAAATGTGAAACACCGAAATCTCGGAAGAAGGAGGACAGTTTCGGGTACCGGGAGTTGGAAGAGTCAAGACTCTTCATCATCAGGAGTCCTGAAATCGCGAAATGCAAAATGCCAAAATCACGGAAGAAGGAGGACAGTTTCGGGTATCGGGAGTTGGAAGAGTCAAAACTCTTCATCATCAGGAGTCCCGAAATCACGAAATATGAAACACCAAAATCCCAGAAGAAGGAGGACGATTTCGAATACCGGGAGTTGGGGATGTCAAGAACTCTTTCTACAGGAGTCCTGAAGTCGTGAAATATGAAATCGCAAAATGTCAAAGACTCCATACCAGAGGTTTGGATACCGAGAGTTGGAGATATCAAGGACTCTCTCGATAGGAATTCCAAAGTTGCGAAGTGCGAAAAGATGAAAAGTTGATCTGACTCCATTTTGGAGATTCGCAGACAGGGAGGTAGAGTTGTCAAGAACTCTCCCATCAAGAATGTCGAAATCGTGAAATGTGAAATGTCGAAATGCGAAATGTGAAAACACATTTGTGGTATAGTCCTTGGTCATCGTCAGTGGTCATATCGATGAAGAGAAGTAGAGAAGAGATCGAAGATCCAAGCTCCATTTCAGAGTTTCAAGGATCGCGACTTGGAGAGTCAAGAAGCCTCACAACAAGATTGTCGAATTGCCGAAATGATGAAATGCGAAACACATTTTTTGTCAGCCTGTGTTCATAGCCATTGGTCACATCGCTGGAAGATGGAGGAAGGAACTAATGTAGACAATCCATTTTAGAGTTTCAGGGATCTGGACATGGAGAGTAATGAAATATTCACCACGGGGATCTCGAAATGCTGAAGTGCGAAATAGCGAAATGAATGCAAAATTCAATGAAGTCAATTCAACGGTGCAAATGAATTTGGATAAGATCGGAGGGCTACTATTTCACTTCACAGTGTAACTACTAAAACAAAATGATGGTTTCTACCAGAGGATGAGCTAGTCTATGACAGAGAAGACGAAGAGTCTCAACTTGTTAAGCCCTAATATTGGCTCATAACCCCTTAATTGGGGCATATTAGATTAGTAATGCTATTTTATTTATGTCGGATTTAGGCCATTAGTTGTAATTTAGATTAGTAATGTTATTTTAATTATGTCGGCTTTAAGACATTATTTGTAATTATACCTCCTAGTCTCCTATATATACCAAGCAGACATTTTCATTTTGAATCATCTTGTACTTGAACATTTAAGTGGGGTAAAAGGAGGTTGCCGCCTCGAAGAGGATTATTATCTGAAATTATCTCTTTTTAAGGCATTGAGTACTTTTCCTGAGGTTTTTATATGCTATATTGATGTTTGGTTCTTAACATATGGTATCAGAGCTCAAGGTCTTGGGGTTTCACTGCTACATCTGAGACACCGTGGAATTTTCACTATAAATTTTTTTCTACAACGTTTCAGAAGGAACCGCTTGAAGGTTATTTAGTAGACGGATCAAGGTACGTTGGGTTCAAAATTCAGCTCCATAGGCCTTATACTTTCGGAGATACAGTCTATACAAGATAGGGTTTTGGAATCATCCTGAAATGAGTCATTGTGGAATTTTCGCTATAAAACATTTTATGTAACGTTTCAAACCCTATCCTCTGGAGGCCATTTACAGAAATTAGTAAGGTACCTGTGGTAAAAGGTTCAGCTTCTGGGTCATCATATATTTGTAGATACACCTTGTGTAATATAGGGTATCTGACTAGTCCTATTGACTAGCCTCAAGAAGGTGTTCCAGGTAAAACAAGCATAACTTCTTTCTAAAGTATCCAAATTGAGTGGGACTGGTTGCATTGGATGGTTGACAGTCTGTAGTATTTTGGGTGCTAGTTTCAGAATTTGATATCAATTATTTTGTGCAGGGAATTCTATACAAGTGAGATCTCCTGGAAAGGCCAAAATTCGGAAAGTTGTGAGGAAGTTACCGTAAATTCCACTTGGCACATCCAATTTTGATCAGACCTATGGAATTGTAGAGAATAAATATCAGAGAACTACCTAAAAGAAATTTTCATACCCATAAGGGCCGAAACTTGGGAGATAGAACAGAATAAATATTGTCTAGCAGAATCACCTCAAAATCAAGACTCAAAAGTGATATTTGGCCAACATGCCACCCAAAAAGGGACCTTCTACACCAAATAAGCCTCCAGAAAATCCTAATTAGACTCTTGATGAAGGTGAAGAAATGCGTAGGGATATAAATGATTTACAAAAGAAGACAGTAACCAAAGATGAACTACAAGAGATGAGGGATTCAATGGAAGCTAAGTTGGATACTAAGATGGATTCAATGGAAGCTAAGATGGATTCAATGGAAGCTAAGATCATGGAAGTAATG